>JAODAL010017785.1:0-76658 GCA_025379985.1 Phyllomedusa bahiana
GCCCAAAACCTTGCCACTTAAAAAGGGTATTGCAGCGGGTTTCCCTAAAAATTCTAGACCAAAGTTTTCTTTTACGAAAATGCTTTTTGACCTTCTATCTCCACTGCATCAGGAGGAGGGGGAATACGTCCCCGGAAAGGGATTGGACACAACAGGTTTTAGTAGAGACACATGAAACACCGGATGAATCTTCATAGTTTTGTGGGGGGTTTGAGCCGAACTGCTATGGACTGATTATCTTGCTGATCTTATATGGCCCAACAAACTTCTGTCCCAGTTTTGGTGAAGGAACTCAAGTTTCAAATTTCTCGTAGAGAGCGTTATCCCTTATCCCCCACCTTGAAAGTTGGTGCTGGTTTGCGACGTTTATCTGCCATCTCTTATAATTTTCTTGAGCCCTCTCTAGGTTTCCTTTAGTAGCTGTAAATTTTGCTGTAATGCCAAGATCCTTTCCGTGGCAGCTGGAATATGTGGAAAATCGGGGAATTTGGGGGGAATATTTTGGATGGTATCCAAATTTGCAAAGAAAGGAGTCTGTTTGGGGGAGGCATTTGGGAATTATTGTATGAAAATTCGGTCACAGGAAGCAGATAAACCCAGTCATCTTGTAAATGGCAAATATAACATCGCAGGTACTGTTCCAGGGCTTGATTCTCCAGGTGGAGTATCCGGTCGGTTAAGGTCTGCACGGTCCCACGTAGCTCTTGAATGGCTTGTCCATACACTTGGGGATATTGTGGGCATTCTGACCTTCATGAGCGTCGCACTTGACTTCAACGCCTGCATCTCAGAGCGCATATTAGCCACCGTAGTCTGCAGTTGCTTGAACCCGAGCTTCCGGGCTCCCACCCCCAGCGGACCCATCTTATGGCTTGAGTATCTTGTCATGATACTGGTGTATACTGCTGGAATCCAATGGCCGGGCTAGGTACAACACAGGGAGGCAGGTAGATAGCGAGGTCCCAGGAAGGTAATGGGTTGCTGCTTGGTCAGAAGTGCAGAGGTTAAGCGGTGGAGCGACAGCAGGCAAAAGGTTAGCGCAGGGTTAACTGCAAAGAACAGGAACAAGGCTGGACGGCAAGTTTCCCAGCGAGAGGACTGGAAGAGCAGGGATCCTAAGCACAATACTCAAGGCAGTGAACAACCAGCTTGAAAGGAGTTTAGATAGGAACCAGGAACAGAAACAGGAAACAAGATGGTGCAACCCAGTTAGACACAATCCCACCATCTTAACTAAGGGCAAACTTAAGGGCAAACACAGTTAGTAAGTTCCAAGGCAAAGTAGGAGTTCCTGACAGCTAAACTGGATGGATGTCTATCTGTTCTCAGCCTTACAAGCAATTATTATTATTATTTATTTTAAAGCGCCATTGCAGGGCGCTGTACATTCGAGGGGGTTACATACATTCCTAAGTCAAACGAGTACAGTGAAAGGGATAATGACAGTTTGCACTACAGAGGGAGAGAGGGACCCTACCCGCAAGGCTTTACAATCTACAATGAGGGGGAAAGAAGAGCAGGAGTGAGGGGCAGATATGTCTGTGGAGGAAGTAGTGACAAGTTTTAGTGAAGGTTATAGGCAAGTCCTGAAGAAATGGCTTTTCAGTTTGTCTTTGAGCTGTGGAAAGTGGAGGAGAGTCTGATGTATTGGGGCTGGAGTTCCAGAGATGTGGGTGAAGCACGGGATAGAGTCTTGGAGACGGTTGTGTGAGGAGCTGATAAGGTAGAGCAGAGAAGAAGGTCCCTGTGAGGAGCGGAGAGTGCGTGAGGGAGATATTTTGAAATTAGGGCAGAGAATGTATCGGAGGGGAGAGGTCATGGAGAGCCTTAGGTCATGGTTAGTAGCTTGAAATGAATTCCGCTGGGCAATGGGAAAGCCAGTGAATAGTTATTGGAGCTAAGGTGGAGAAACAGACAGTGAGAGTATGCAAGGGAGAGTGGATAAGGACGGGCAGCAGAGTTAAGGATGGATTGTAGATGTGAGCGAGTGCTAGCTGGGAGGCCACAGAGAAGGATGTATGCAAGTAGTCTAATGCTGGAGATGACAAGCATGGACCAGCATTTTTGTAGTGACAAGTTTGAGGAAGATGCGATGCGAGAGATGTTTTTCAGGTGAGGCAGCAGGCAGAGGGGTGAGGTTTTGATGTGTGTTTGAAAGATAGAGCAGAGTCTAGGATTACCCCAAGCAACGGACTTGCCGGACCGGTGAGATGTTAGAGCCGTATGACTGTAATAGAGAGTTCAGGGGCAGGGTTGATGGATGGTGGAAAGAATGTATACATGAGTTTCTCCACATTTAGTTTTAGTAGACGTGGATGAGAAAGAAAAAGAAGAAGGAAATGGACACAGACAGTCAGGGATCCGGGAGAGTAGAGAATTGACATCTGGGCCTAGATGTAGAGTTTGGGTATCATCAGCGATACAGGCGGTAATGAAAGCCAGTGAGGCTAAGAGCTAACCGAGGCCAAGGGTTAGATAGAGAAGTAGTGGCCCAGGACTGAGACCCTTGGGGACACCGACAGAGAGAGGCCGGTGGAGAGGTGGAGCGGAGAATTGAGACGCTGAATCCGATCAGTGAGTGTACGAGGAGATCCAGGAAAGAGCCAGTCTGTGATGCCGAGGGAGGAGAGATTTGTAAGCAGGATGGAATGGTCGACAGTGGTCCAAAGCAGTGATTACAGTCTGAAGACGAGGAGCCAGAGTAGTGGCATGAGGCTTTAGCAGTTTACTAGGTCATTAGGACTTTGTAGGCGGTATCGGTAGAGTGGTGGGGTCGAAAACCAGAGTGTAGTGGTCTAGATGAGAGTTGGAGGAAGGGTGGAGACAGCTGTAAGAGAGACGTGCTGCTTGAGGCGTTTGGAACAAAAGGGAGCAGTGAGATGGACAGAGAAGAGGGGTCAAGGGTTGGTTTTTTTTAGGATTGGAGTGAGAGTACATGTTTAAAGGCAAAGGAAAGATTCCAGAGGTATTGATAGGTTGTGAAGAGATGGGTGAGGGCTGGATGATAGAAGCAACTGAGGTCTGGGATGAGGTGGGATGGCATGTGGGTCAAGACTACAGGTATGAGGTTAATTTTGAACAGTAAGAGGAAGAGCTTGTCAGTGAGTGAACCCGTGGGGAAGCAAGTTAAGGGGAAGAGCAGGTGTGCAAGGGTAGGGAGGGTGGTGGGGACTGCGTGCTGAAGCTTTCTCTGGATGAGTGTTGATCTTCTGGAGAAGTTAATGGCAAAGTCATCTGCTGAAAGAGGGATGGGGAGGAGGTGTTTTGGTGGACGGAGAAGATTGTTTGAAGTTTGTGAATAATTGTCTGGGTGTGGGACAAGGAGGATATGAGAAGTGGTGAAATAGTCCTTGATATGACTTAGGCGATTGCGGACATTAAATGTCGCAGTGAGTGTTGTAATTAGGCAAAGTCATCATGGAGTGAGTTTTACTTCAGAGGCGTTCGCAGCTCTGGAAGCACGCTCAGCTTGATTGGTATTCTGTGTGCCAGGTTGTTCTGTTGATTTTTTGCGGGTTCTGAGTTGTCTGTTGGTGAGAGGAGCGACTGAGTCAATGGCGGTGATGATTGTATGTAAGCAGAAAGTGTGCTGCGTCTGGTCTTGAATGAGAGGAGATTAGTGGAAAGAAGGTTGCAAGAGAGTCAGAGAGAGTGTGAGGGTTGGAGGTTTTGTAGATTCCTGCAGGGTCGTACTGGATATAACAGAGAGCAGGTGGGAGGAGACTTGTGGGTGAAGGTAACAGGTTTGTGGGTCGATATAGGGGGTGTGAGAGTTATGAGATGTCAGGATTAGGGCAGAGCGGGTGAAGATGAGGTCCAGTGTGTGTCCATCTTTGTGAGTGCTCCTGAGACCACTGGGAGAGTTTGAAGGATGAGCAAGTGGAAAGAGTATGTTGGAAGCAGATGGGGTGTCGATTGGGATTTGAGAGTCCTGCGCCATGATTGATAGTGGGGATGTCGTGGAAAAGAAAGGTGTAGAAGCCAGTAGCAAATGTGGTCAAGAAAGGCAGTGGCAGGGCCTGGGGTCGGTATACAACAGCCACTTGGAGTCGGAGGGGGCGTAGATGCAGACAAGAGTGGCACTTCAAAGGATAAGAGCGCGATGGGAAGGCAGAAGGTGGAGCGGGGACAAAAGGACAGGTTGTCAGATAGGAGGAGAGCCGACACCTCCACCATGCCTGTTACCAGGGTTTAGATTTGGGTAAGTTGGGTAGTGCCGCTAAAAGAGAGTGCAGGAGCAGAGGGAACTGTGTCATAGGGGTCAGCCATGTTTCAGTCAACCAAGGAAGAGTGTGATTTGCGTGAGATGAATCAGATTCATGTAAATGTATGAGAGTTTTAGTTACATACAGACCGCCGCATTCCAGAATCTCCAAGGAGAGGGTAGTGGGATCACGAGGTCAGAGGATGTGTATCTGGTTGAAGGGATTAGCGGAATTAGTAATGTAGAGTCTGTTCGAGGAGGCAGAGACTATGTTGGGAATGTGCTCTGTGGGGGCCCTGGGTCGGTGGAATATGTCGCGTAAAAAGCCAGAAGGAGCGAGAGGGAGAGGGTGAGTATGTGCAGTGGGATAGACTGTAGTTTGGAAGTTTTGTTTGGTGCGGAGGGCATTAACAGGAGGAAGAGGTTGTGGTGCGGCAGACAGATGTGAGGTAGAATTTAGATGCAGGGGGAGGATTAGAGTTCATTGTCCAGCGAGGGAGTTTGGGGATAAGCAGTAAGTTGAGGAGAGTGGAGGATAGCGATGTGATGAGGAAAAGAAGCGCATAGTGTTAGATCACAGTTGGACAGTTAGATGTCTGGCTGGGACAAGTTTTGATTGGAAGCCGCCCTCATGCTGGAACAGTTGATGGAGGCGAGCTCTCGAGCTGGGACAGTTTTGATGGAGGCGCTCTCTGGCTGGGACATTGATGGAGTGCGCTCTCTGGCTGAGGACAGGTGATGTAGTCGCTCTCTGGCTGGGAACAGTTGGTGGAGCGCTCTCTGGCTGGAGGACAAGGTGAAGGAGGCACTCTCTGGCTAGGTACATTGATGGAGTGTGCCCCCCTTCTCTGCTGGGACGGAAAATGGAGTCCGCTTCTGGCTGGGGCAGTTGATGGAGGCAGATCTCTGGTTGGGACAAGTTGATGGAGGCACTCTCGCATGGGACAGTCGACGGAGCGCTCTCTGGTCTGGGACAGGGTGATGGATGCATTCTCTGCTTGGACAGTATGGGGGAAGTTCTCAGGCTGGACAGTTGATGGGAGTCGCTGCTCTGTGCAGGGACAGATGATGGAGGCACTCTCTGGCTGGGACAGCTGAATGGAGGCGCTCTCTGCATGGACAGGTGAAAGGAGGCGCTTCTCTGGCGGGACAGGTGATTTGAGGCCCTCTCTTGCTGGACAGTTTGATGGATGCGCCTCTCTGAGTCTGGACAGGTGATGGAGGCCATCTCTGGCAGGGACTTTGATGGGACGGCGCTCTATGGCTGAGGACAGTTGATGGAGGGCACATTAAGGTGAGTAAAAAAAAAAATTTTTTATTTTTAATCAGCAACCTTTATTGGAAAAGATGTATAGCCATTTGTAATTATACAGAGTTCTTCCTGGAATGCAGTGTCTGCTGTGGAGAGTCTGTCCTTGTTTCAGGGGACTGCTGCGGTCGAGAGGAAATTGCAGGCTTTATGATTAGAGACCAGGCACTATGTTAACATGGGTCGTGGCGAGTATAGGAGTTAACCGCGGACCAATGCAGTGCTGGGAGTCCCAGACAGAAATGCGTGATGTGCTGCCACAGACAATGCACGTAGAGCTTAAGAAGAGGCACAGAGCGCATCAGAGATCGCAGGTCCTCAGGCAGCTGCTCAGAGTTTCCAAGTTTGTAGGACAGCATTGTGAAGCTGTAGAAGGAGGCAAGACTGTGAATGGGACCAACAGCTTCAGTTATGTTTTCCCAAATGGCCTTCAGGTCAGAGTTGTAGAGTCTGGCCAGGTGCTAGATAGGCAAGGATTTGTGGCATTCCACATGCCTTAGCCCCCGGGACCAGAGATAGCAAGTGATGCTCCTGGAAAGTCTGTGTACAGCTGCAGGCACCAAGGGGTGGGAGTGCAGATGCCCCAAAGATGGAGATGGTTACCTTGCTGGCTGCACTTTACTGGAGGCCGCAGATACCAGAGCAGATGGGCATCTCTAGTTCTGTACAGTGTAGTCGGACGACCCGGAGGGCTCAAAACGTTCCTCAGGAGTTCAGCACCAGATTCTGGAACCCAGCAGGTTGGATGGCAGGGTTATGGAGGTTTAATTGGCAGAGATGAGGAGTATTCAGCAGAGCTCACAGCAACCAGCTACTTGTCAGTTGAGGTGGGCGGGCTCATACGGGCTCAGCTATCTAACTATGTAAGTCCTGACATAGCCAAATGGGGAAGAGAACCTTCAAAAGCACTCATTCTAAAAAACATAACAATTATAAAACCAGGACACAATTAGGGGGTGTCCTCATCAGCCAGAGAATCAGGTGTGCTGCAGACTATCAGGAAGGTAATGGTGAGCCACAGTTGACAGGCTGACACAATCTTCCCCCTTATGTGTGTTCATCCAGTCTGTGATACACAATAAATATAATAGACCCTCACGTAAGAAATCAGAAGATAGGAATAAACTGCAAGACTAAATCACAAATAAAGCCAAAATGAAGTTTCACTCTCACAATAACTTTATAGCATAGTTTGCAATAGTAAACAGGTTACCTAATATCTATATTTTTAGCTCTATGACTTTTTTACCCAGTGCATTATGGTAAGTGTGTATAAGATAGACCATCGGGCATCTCTTGCTATCGTATGTACTAAATTCTCTCAAAAACAGTGTTTGTATACATACATTTTATTAATGTTATAATTCAGTACAAAATCACCCAAAGTAATGGAGGAACTCTGGTCCTAGCTGCTTTGTACGGTAAGTCTTCATTGGTGTTCCTATAATAATAATAATAATAATCTTTATTAATATAGGCGCCAACATATCCGGCAAGCACTTTACAATTTGCGGTGTTAGGTACAGACAAAAGAAATACATTGCACAATGAAAAGGAAAGCTACTAATATGGAGACACACGTTAAGGGCCCTGCTTCGCAAGAGGCTTACAATCTATTAGAGGGGTTTACGGGAGAGACGAAGGGTAAGAAGTGCTAGATTTACAATGGTCCAGCCATCTCAGTTACATATTGTATATCAACACAATATACTATTAATTTCTCATAAACGAGGGTCCCAAATCAGCAAACCATAAGTCAGTAGAGAATGGCGTTCCCCTGAAAGCCATCCTATCATATTTGTATTTATACGCATAGTATACATTTTAAGTTCAGACTCATGGGGGAGAAATCACACTATTAAAACATTAAGACATTTTATGCCACCGTCTAAAGCAAGATGCACCAAATCTATTAAAATGAACAGTCCTCTTAATAAATTTGATGCATCTCTTGGTGTCTGTGTGTCCCATAGAGAAATATACAGTATTCCAGCTCTTACTGCTATGTTCATACCAATTTCTTTAGTAATTTATACTAAATATGCCAGGTCTCATCCACTCCTACTTAGCCCTATACAATGAAAAAAAGTATAAACGGGGATAATAGCATACGCGTATGGTAATTTATTCTGTTAAAACGAGACTCACATAAAAATGTGCGACTTCTCTGTGCCAGAAAACTGCCGAACATTACATGGTGAATCCCTCCACACTATCAGGAAGGTTTTTTTTTTAATTCTTGCAATGCATGTTTTATTTTCCAGGCATACACAATTTTCCATTTTTTCAGATCCTCTTGCGGTCATTTCTCTTGACAGATTTATATCCATAACAGGTGTCTTCTTAAAAATTTTCTTTTCTCAGAAAGTAGGCAGATGTTGAGTAAATCCTACTGGCAAAAAATCTGCTAGAAGACTGATGCTATGCTTAGAAAAAGACACATATGTATATTGGAATCACAAGGTGTACATTTCATGGCCAGTTCTCTATACTGCAGTAATTTACATTTTAGACGTCATGCTACTTCATAATGTGTTCCCAATTCACTAAACAGCTAGTAAATTTAGGGCTCATGTACACTATTGTATCAAGGCTGGGTATTACCTCGTAGTTGTATGGGGCTGTTATATTGCGCCATGCAATATTTTCTGGGGAACCCTACTGTACCCCCTTATGCCTCTAAATTTATACAAATAGTCTCCAAAAAAATGGGAATCTCGCAAGAGCACAGAGAGTGACTTTTGATCACTATATTTACTATTTTGCCATAGGCAAACTTAAACTCTATCAGTTCTCTATCTATAAAACACTAAAACGTACTATACACACTATACACTAAAACTATACACACTATTTAAAAACCTGATTTCTAACCTCACCATTTAACCCTTTCTGCTTCTAAAGGAAGGAACAGCTCCTTTTCTATTATCAAGTCTGGTGGAGCACCACCTATTAACAGGAAAGCCTTATATATACAGCAATTTACTAACCCCAGTAAGGGATCCCAAGCCTTCTACTTGGGCAGTCGTCCCTAATCTAATGGACAGTCGTCCCTAATCTGTGTTCATAAGATTAGGGACGACTTCCCAAGTAGGAGTATTTTAAGTAACAATTTGACATAAAAATTATTGTATTACAAGGGTATTCTTCCCTAGTAGCAATTATTCTAGTGGCAAACATCTTGGTAATTCAACACTATATAAAGGCACCGCAAAATGCTGTCAGGGGTATACACCTGTTTTTTTCAAGGGGATAATGGGTTAAAAAATTACATTTTTGCAGCTTTTGCCGGAATGTTGTGCACACTGCACTTTCCCCTTTATCACAGCTACTAAAAAAGCTCACTGAGCAGAGGAGGAAGCCGCCAATTATCAGGAAGACAGGCTCCTAGTTTCCTTTCCTAGGGAGGAGACTGAGCTCCTTTCTACTGTATCTAAACACCATCAGCCACATCCATTGATCTGGTGCACTGTACAACCTGCCCTGTATGTCCTAGCGAAGCTGTGCCAGGAAAGAACATTTGCAAACAGTAGTAATCGTATGTCCACATAATGAATTACATATACTTGTCGGATTCTGCCATTGAAATCGTATTTCACATGGTATTGCAGGTGAATTTAGGGTTGTTTTTTTTCGGACTTTTCAATCAAAAACAAGTCCCATTCATTTCTATGTGGTTTTGGATGTGGATCCATGTTAAAAACCATATCCAAATTTTTTTGGTGCATTTTATTTCAAATATTTAGCCTTAGCCCTTGACACGAAAAGTACATTTCCACATGGAATCCAACCAAAGAATAAACATCTTTTAAGTTTTATGTAGTACAACGCGTTTTTTTATTGATGTCAATGGTAATGGTTTATTTTCAATTTTAGATGAGTATTTCGAGGTAGAATCTGTGTGGACAGAGTCACCGAGCGTTCTCTCGCAGTGGCAGGACAGGCTGTACAGTACAGCATAAATTGTTGAGAAGATGAGGTAGCTGCCGGGGTTCAGAGAGAAAAGTAGCTGCATCTTTTCCTATACTATACACAGCCATTAAATCAGGGAGGCACACATTTTTTGGTACAAGGGCTACATTGTCATATTGTACTTATCTCAGAGGACACAGTAAATTTTAGAGA
The DNA here is from genome assembly GCA_025379985.1 of Phyllomedusa bahiana. Lineage (NCBI taxonomy): Eukaryota > Metazoa > Chordata > Amphibia > Anura > Hylidae > Phyllomedusa > Phyllomedusa bahiana. The sequence goes on from JAODAL010017785.1 coordinate 9,639, forward strand.
CGTATTCACTGTATGAGACCTTTATGGCACTTCAGTTGTAAATACCCAAAATGGCAGAGAGGTCTTGATTCCAGTTTTGGGAGTGTTTGGCCGTGTTCACATGGCTTATTGAAGCCGTAATTGCGAGCCGGATTGCGCTCGCAATTACGGCTTGAATAAGGGGCAGGTGCGGGGGCGGGGGCACTGCCCGCCGGCCCCATAGACTTGCATTATCCATGGCGCGTATTGCGCCTGGATAATGTGCAGGTGACTTTCTCCCCGCCTGGCGGATTTGCCGAGCGGAGGGGAGCGACGGAATTCACTGTTCTCTATGAGAACTGTGGATTACCGTAATTACTGCGACGGATTGGAGCCGTACTGCAGCGCAAATTCTGCGCACAGTACGGCTCCAATCCGCGGCGAAATAAGCCGTGTGAACGGCCCCTTAGAGATCAGAATAGGGAGTCCCCTTCTCGTTTCTTCAGAAAGAGAATATGATGCACCTATTTTTATTATAATTTTGGAACTTCCAGAGCTGACTGTTTCAAAATTACAGTGATGGAAATAATTACCGTATTTGATCCCTTGCTGATTTTGTAAGTTTGCCCACTGAAAAAGACATGAATAGTCTCTAATTTTAAGGGTAGGTTAATTTCAAAATTGAGAGATAGAATATCCAAAATAAAATCCAGAAAATCACATTCTATAAATTATATAAATTTATTTGCATTTTGCTGAGAGAAATAAGTATTTGATCTCCTACCAACCATTAAGAGTTCTTGCTCCTACAGACCAGTTAGACGCTCCTAATCAACTCGTTACCTGCATTACAGACAGCTGTCACCTTTATAAAAGACTCCTATCCACAGACTCAATCAGTCAGACTCTAACCTCTACAACATGGTCAAGACCAAAGAGCTTTCTAAGGATGTCAGGGACAAGTTCATAGACCTGTACAAAGCTGGAATCTGCTACAAAACCATAAGTAAGATGCTGGCTGAGAATGAGACAACTGTTGGTGCAATAGTAAGAAAATGGAAGAAATACAAAATGACTGTCAATCGTTATCGATCTGGGGCACCATGCAAAATCTTACCTCATGGGGTATCCTTGATCATGAGGAAAGTGAGAGATCAGCCTAAAACTACACAGGCAAATTGTTAATAATCTCAATGCAGCTGGGACCACGGTCACCAAGAAAACCATTGGTAACACATTATGCCATAATGATTTAAAATCCTGAAGTGCCCGCAAGATCCCCCTGCTCAAAAAGGCACTTGTGCAGGCCCGTCTGAAGTTTGGCAACGAACAACTGGATGATTCTGTGAGGGATTGGGAGAAGGTGCTGTGGTCAGATGAGACAAAAATTAAGCTCTTTGGCATTAACTCAAGTTGCCGTGTTTGGAGGAAAAGAAATGCTGCCTATGACCTAAAGAACACAATCATATTCCCTATCTGAGACTGTTATGGCACTTTAATTGTGAATACCCAAAATGTCAGACTTACCTTGGTTACGCTTTAGGGACTGCAGGAGATTACAATTGGAGGTTCCCTGTTTGATATCCCAGAAAGAGGACAGAGGTACCTATTTTCTTTGTAGTTTTGGGGGGTTACTAAAGAGGCTGTTTCACAACTATAACTAGAGAGATTAACACACATATATGGCCTCCTTTCCAACTCATTTCCTCCTTTTTGGAGTCTTGAACCTAAATACTCAATGGAGGAAGATAACCAGAGACAATACAAAAAGTTTTTTTACTGGATTGCTCATTTAGGTTGCTTAAAATAGCATATACAGCCCTATAGTGTCTGCAATACAGTGCCCACATTAACAGTGTCAGCCATACAGTGCCAGACATAACAGTGCCAGCCATGCAGTGCCCCACCATAACACTGCAAGCTTTACAGTGCCCACTATATTAGTGCCAGCCATGCAGTGCCCACAAAAACAGTACTAGCTATGTAGTGCCCACCATAGCAGTGCCAGCCATGCAGTGTCCCAATATAACAGTGCCAGTCATGCAGTGCCCCACTGTAACAGTGCCAGCAGTTGAATGCAGCTGTCAAAAGATGAATATTACTTTCTGAAGTGTGATGACAGAGAGAAAGCAGTGTGTATGTTGAAGGCCGATGGCCGCACAGAGGGGCACTCTTTCTCCTGGAACACCTACCTATTCATCTCTCATTTCTTTCTATCTATCTATCTATCTATCTATCTATCTATCTATCTATCTGTATCTATCGGTCTCTTTTATATTTACCATATATTTATTATAACTTTCAGAAGACATCCAATGAAGTATTATGCACATTTTCATTTTGCAATGGACTATGTAATAAAATAAAAATAAGGACCTCATAAATTCAATTTTATAGGGTAGGAGGTTATATTCTCAGCAACAGAGGAATGCATAATGATAACATCTATGACAGTCTTACTTATGATTACATAGTTTCATTCTCAGTCCTTCAAATGCATGAAGAGCGCCTCATCATAATGACAAAGAAGCATACTTAAATGTGTAATTGTATCATTAAACATGTCTTTTTTCTTTTTCCAGCTATCAACTCCTCACTGTGATCTGTATGTTTAGGAAGAATATGGATATTCTAAATACAACGGAATATAATTGCACAGAACAACTAACAAAAGGGATTACAAGCAGGATTCTCATTTCACTCACTCTGTCGATCTTGACATTGATGACAACTGCAATAAACTCTCTGGTAATTGCTGCAATAATTGTGACACGGAAGCTTCATCATCCTGCCAACTACCTGATATGTTCACTGGCAGTGACAGATTTTCTGGTTGCTGTTTTGGTGATGCCTTTCAGCATTATGTACATTATAAAGGAAACCTGGGTGATGGGTCAAGCGGTATGTGACATCTGGTTAAGCGTGGACATAACTTGTTGCACATGTTCGATCCTGCATCTCTCCGCTATTGCATTGGATCGCTATAGAGCTATTACCGATGCTGTAGAGTATGCCAGAAAGCGAACAACCAAGCATGCTGCCTTCATGATTGCCATAGTGTGGATCCTTTCTATATTCATATCCATGCCACCATTGTTCTGGCGGCATCAAAGACAAAATCGTGACGATGAATGCATCATCAAACACGACCACATTATTTTTACTATTTATTCTACATTTGGAGCCTTTTATATCCCATTGGCGTTAATACTTATCCTTTATTATAAAATTTATAGAGCCGCAAAATCCCTATATCACAAACGGAATGTGAGTCGATGTGAAAAAGAACAAAACGGCCAAGTTCTTCTAGACGTTTGTGGGAAAAGTTCTACTTTATGTATAGCAGAGAAGTCTTTCTCAGACCACTCAACAGATTTTGACAGAATCCATATCACAATTCGAAACCCTAGAGCAGAAATGAAACATGAGAAATCATTGAGGAAGCAAAAAATATATAGCAACAGAGAACGCAAAGCTGCCACCACCTTGGGCCTAATCTTGGGTGCTTTTGTAATTTGTTGGCTTCCATTCTTTGTTAAGGAAGTTAGTGTAAATATTTGTGATGCATGTTATATCTCGGATGATATGTCCAACTTCCTCACGTGGCTTGGATACCTCAACTCCTTAATTAACCCTCTTATTTATACCATCTTCATTGAAGACTTTAAGAAAGCGTTCCAGAAACTAATACGCTGCAGACACTATTTATGAAAAATTATTACTTGAAATGTTTCCATTTATTTCTGTTATTTTCTGTAAAAAATGATTAAACTGAGCAGACCAATAGTTTACCCTATTTTCTTACAGAACAGTATTATATAAATGCTATAGTAATAAATGATATTCGTTGCCTGATACTATGCAGCTGCTCATATGTTTGTTATTTAGCCAAACCTTATGGAGAATATTCTCAGTAAAAGTGCCAAGGTATATAGGAAGCCAAAGAATGAAAAAAATTTCATTATATAATATATACCACCTGTGCATTAAAAAATGATGGGCGACATATATGAATGGGGCTGCACCAGATGTCTGTCATCTTTACAGCCCGATATCAGGCGCAGCCCCGTTTATACATTTGTAAATCTCCCGCATACCACTCCGGGGCGCATTACCGTGGCACTTTGTAATGCGGCCGATCTTGGGAGACGTGAGGGAGGTGGGGCGCACTAGAACCGTAGTTAAGCTACATATTTATAGCTTTGCTACGGCATTTCTGGGCGCATTACAGCTGGAACAGGTATACCACTTTAAAAGTGGTATACCTGATCCCGAACTGTCGCCCGAGTGCTAGAATGCGCCTGAATTATAATCCGCTGTAGAGCGGGTTCACAAATCAAGTACATTCTACACTAATGTTAGGTGCAAGAAATTTGGCGTGTTAACGCCAAATTTCATACATTGGCGTTATATATATACATGTGTATATGACACATAACGTACATACTGGGTCTGGGTGGTCCTAATCAGTGAATAACGATGTTTGCCTGTAAGCGTTCGGCATGCATACAGAAATAGTTATCAATCTCTGATGAAGACTGCCTACTGGACTTCTAAATGCAGAACGTGTGCAGTTTTAAATGAATAAACTACCATTTCTACTAAATCTTTTGCCACCAAAGTATAGATCAATGTACTCAGCTCATTTTGCACTAAAACAAGGTGCATGCAGTTTGGACTGCATTTTCAATATGATGGGTTACTTGCCAGGAAGCAGGTAAGTGGATCCATTTAGACCCAGCAAAAAACTCTTACCCCAAGTTAGTGTTATGCTTACAGTCACAATTAGGGCTAGGTTTAGGGTTAGGGTGAAAGTGAAAAAATTCCAGTATGGGATGTCCCGAACCCTAATTTATCAAGTAGCAAACTGAAGGATAGAGTCAAGCAACACTACTTATCTGCTAGTCAGAGTGGGAAGCAGCTATTAATTAAATGTTAGTGATGTTATTTACTATTGCAATAAGTGGAATTGTCAACATTTCTGGGCTTTAGGAAGCTTACAGACAACAAGCAGCAGTCAGATCTGGAAATATCATGTTGAAAGTCCATTGGCCCCTCATGACACTTCCCATTCACCCACCTTAGTCTGTCTCTGTCTGTCATATATACCAGATATAGACTTGTCTTAGACATTAAGGTTCATTTGTCAATACATATAGGGAAGACTATGATTATAACTACATGTTACTTATGACAGTTATATCATCATCTAAACTATGTCATTATAGTGTCAGCAGATTTAACATTGACATGCAAGTAAGAAGTACAAGTTACTTGTATCTACAGATGAATTATTACAATATGCCATGTTACTTGAGGACCTGGCATGTGAGTGCAATACACATACTATCCATTTATTTAAAAGGAAATTGTGTAATGCTTAAAATTCCATGTTGGCACTGCGGGAAACTTTTGTCCTTATTAGCAAGTTACTTGGCAGATTATGGTTGGTCTCTGAGGTTTGCAGTATGATACTTTGTAATCGGTATATGGATTACTATATGAAAAAGGGATTGTGCCAGATTGGTACAAATTCTTGTAAAAGTACAATGTACATCTAGTGTTTTCTAAACCTCAAAACAAGAATAAGATGCAATCAGATGTTAGGAGTCTAGAAGATTTAAATTCAAAATTATTCACATGTATGAATAATTTTGCTTACTTTATGGGTAAAGCTCCTTATGTCCTATTTTCTACATATATGATCATCAGACAACCAGACAGGATTTCCACCCTAGTTATAAAGTTCTTATCAAATAATGAAAGTTCTATTCCAGTGGTCATATTGATAGTGACAACAGGAAGTGTAACCTTATTGGTTGTGAGAAACTGATGATAAAACTGGACGTTTGATATTGATAGAACTTGCTAACAAAATTAATTTAGGTTGAACTTAAGTTTAAGAAACGTGTCAACTAATATGACAGCACAATACTAAGTGCAGTAGGTGTAAGCGGACATGTGGTATACTTTCCATGATGGTAAGAATCTTTTTAATAAAGACATACGTATGAATTTGTTTCAACTGTCAGACTGACATGTCTTGTTTCATTGTCACCTCTGAATTTACGGCATTTCTACTCTTTATGGCTTTGTGTTTCTTTTTTGCATGTTAATGTGCCATTACTTTTAGACAATTGAGTTGTATTTACTTTGTTTATTTCTACCTTCTCAGCATTAATTTCTGATAAGCAAAACTTATTAAAGTGGTTTCTCATAGTTGTCTATTATGACCTGTCCACAGGATGGGTGATAGTGTCAGATCACTAATCAGTAGAATGGGAGGTTCCTGCCTCCTGTTTCTACTCACCTTTTGTAGTCTAAGGCTATGTTCAGACGGCTGATTCACGCCATAATTGCGGGATGGATTTGGTCCGCAATTACAGTGTGTGTACGGGGCGGGGGCGGGGGAGCCGGCAGCTCGCCGGCCCCATAGACTTTCATTATCCACGGCGCGTATGTGCATGTCACTTTCTCCCCACTTGCCGTATTTCGCGAGCGGGGAGAGGAGACGGAATCCATAGTTCTCTATGAGAACTGTGGATTACCGTAATGACAGGGACGGATTTCAGCCGTATTTGAGCGCAGTACAGCGCGCAATACGGACTGAAATCCGTCCCAAAATCAGCCGTGTGAACATAGCTTAACAGAGATTGAATAGTGAAGTGTCAAACATGCTCACCCACTGCTCCATTCAGTCTATTTGATCACAGTGAATAAGAATGGAGAATTTGGGACCCTTATTCTATTAAATGGTGAGGATTCTAGTAGTGGACCCAAAAATCAAACATTTGTTACCCATCCCATGAACAGGTAATATATGTAATTTGTAGAAAAAAAAACTTAAGTATGGATGTCACAGTTTGAGTAGCTGAAGATATAGCTAATAATTGACTGAATATGGGATACAGTTACAAAGTCCTAAACACTATATAGGTCCTAAAACAACAAGTGTATAGAGAACTATGACAGACATGCAGGTTATGCTTAAATGGGATGTCTGGTATAGTAACTTTATATTGACATAGAATGATAGGAAATGCTTAATTAAAACTGGGATGACTACCTTTTATGATCCATTAGCCAAAATGCAGAGCAGCTACAAATAGTATCTCTCACTCTGGAGAATCAAACTCATCAGTGCATAAAATCACAGCGTTTCACCCTAATGGTACATTATGCCCCTTTCCCCCCCTCGGGGTGGCACAAAGAGGAAGGCTAGAATTCTCCAAGAGATTATCTATCATGCTGCAAGGCGAGTACTACAGAATTTCCCCACTGATTTTAGCTGCTTGTTTTCCCCAGGAAAAAAAAAAAAAATTTTAACCCTGTTTTCCACTGGTGAGAATGTTGTGCTGCATAATGATGCCTTCACACACGCGGTTTTGGTGCAGTTTTAAAATGTGCCCCAATTTAAAACGAATTATTACCAGAAGTTCTTTCATTTCCCGAATTGTTCAGAAAGGTTTTAAGTAGTAATAATTACTGTGTTTCAGTTTGGGGATTTAAAAACACACAATTGATCCACACTTTCCAAAAAGTTTAGATAAGTGAAAGAAGCTTGCTGGTAATAATGCAGTTTAATTGGAGCGCAGTTAAAACTGCACCAAAACTGCGCTGTGCGAAAGCACCTTAAAGCAAATTCTCAAACACCAAGTACATTTGATCAAACTGCGCATGAAGTGCCTTCATTTTATGCATATATAAAGGATAGAAGTAATGCAATACTACTAGTAATACTACTAGTCCAATGTTTATATGGGATTTAGTGCCTGTTGAGTGTATGAGAGTATGTGATTTTGAACATGGACCAGTGTGACTATAAACCATGAAGGAAAAAAAGAGTATGTTCACATGGCACATTCAAGAGCTATAGCGGTGTGTACTGTGCATGTCACTTCGCGAGGTTTTAAAAGTCGTGTGGCCAGCATCCCTTTTAAAAAGCATGTGTGGCTCCTAGCTTTCACTGTCACTTCTTTCTCCTGGCACATGATATGCACCGGGGAAAACAGCAGGTAATCATAGCTCTCAATAGAATTACTGTATTTTCCAGTCATACTTTACATGCTGAAGTATGCCCCACAAATACGCTGTGTGAACATACCCTAAAGGAGTCAGGAAAGAATGTGACAACAGTTATTTCATGTGTTTGGCCTTTTATAAGTTGCCACTTTTCAATTCAGTTTAAATTGCTGTTATTGTGACTGCTGGGAATATCTCAGAACGTTGGCTTTAGTTGCTTCAAAAACCTTTCAGATGAAGTAAATTAAAGACTCGTTCACACGGCTGATTTGGGGACGGATTTCGGTATTGCACCCCGTTTTCGCCCCAAATTTCGGCTAAAATCCGTCCCAGGCATTACGGAAAATCCCAAAGTTCCATAGAAAACATGGTTCGTCCCCCCCCTCTCCGTCGGGAAAGTAAAATTTGCACTTACCCCGGGGGGAAAATACGCACCGTGGAAAAGGATGTCTATGGGGCCGGGCGAGCTGCCGCCCCGCCCCCCGCCCCGCCCTCCCCCCGCCGGGGGCAAAAACCCATCCCGCAATTCGCTGGCAAAAACCCGTGTAAAACCTAGTAACTGTTGCGGTGGCCAAGAGTATGTTACCGGGTGTTGGATCCATTTTGGATCCATTTTTAGATGCGTGTTTGGATCTTGTTTCGGCCCTAAAAGGACCCAAAATGTATCTAACAATTTAAAAAGTGTGATTTAATTGCTTTCCTGTTTAAAAAAGCATCAGTTCGATGAGTGTTGTCTGTGTGGTTTTCTGTGTTTTTGTGATTTTCGGTTGTTTAGGTTTTTCTGTCATCTTGTTGAAAGAGCATCCAAAGCACCTGCATGTTGGTGGTTTTGGATGCGATTTATGCAGCGCTTTTGGATGAGTTTTTCAGATCCAGAAACGGATCCAACCTGCCGTGTGAACATACCCTGATATTAGACTTCAGCGGGCCCTTATGGGTGCTTTCACACAGCAAAGTTTTGGTGCAGTTTTAGCTGGCTCCAAATTAAATCCCTTTTTTACCCGCAAACTTTTTTTCTTATCTAAATGTTTTTGGAAAGTGAGTAACAATTAGTGTGATTGTAATCCCAAGATTTAAACCAGTAATTGATTACTTACTTTAAACACCATTTTTGAACAGTTTGACAATTGAAAGAGTTGTGGGAATAAAGGCGTTAAAATGAACCAAAACTACGCTGTGTTTTTAAAACACCCTAAATGAAAAAAAACCCCAAAAAAATTTAATCATGTTCCAAAACCTATTAAAATGTTTTCCCACAAATAATACTGCAATAACCCAACAGGGGGATCAACTTCAAATAGATGTCGAGGGTTTTGAAATACTATATTCAACAAATATGTTAGATGTCCACATTTTTTGAACACATAGGTTTTATTTTCACATTGTGGTAACTGTTTTGTAATCTCCAGTGAAATACATAGGTATATTCATTAAGGTCCTCATGTATGAAAACTAAATCTAAGACTCTTGTTGTTGCCCATAGCAAATAATCAGTTCAGAAATATTTAAGACAGCTGTCTTTTAAAAGCGATAACGGTTTTTAGGAGCGCTAAATTATCTGTAGGACCCGAAACTCAAGGCATGTTTCCACGGTGTATTTAGGGCGTAATTTTCGCCTGAATTCGCCCTGTGGCGGGGGGGGGGCGGGGGGGCGGGGGCGAGCGGGGGGGGGCACTTCGCGGCCCATAGACAACCTGCTAGCGGCGGTATACGCGTGAAAGTGACATGCAATTATCTCCCCGCCCGGGGCTTCGGGGCAGGGAGAGGAGACGTAATCCATGTTCTCTTTTAGAACTGTGAATTACCGTAAAGAATGGGCCCTTTTCGGCCCGTAATTGGCGCACTTCGGCGCGTAATTACGGACCGAAATACGGCCCATTTTAAACCGTGTGAACATGCCTTAAAAGGTTGGTAAGGGATCAAATACTTATCTCTCCCTGCAAAATGCAAATAAATTCATATAATTTATACAATGTCATTTTCTTGATTTTATTTTGGATATTCTATCTCTCAATGTTAAAATTAACCTACCCTTAAAATTCTAGACTGTTCATGTTTTTGTCAGTGGGCATACTTACACAATCAGCAAGGGATCAAATAATTATTTATTTCACTGTATATTTTTATGGTTTTGCTTCTAAAAATCTAGAGTTCAAGTTTTATTATTTTATAAATGTTTTGTAAATTCACCTTTGGCTTTCAACACTGCCTCAGTTCTTCTGGGCATACTTTTAATCAGATTCAAACATGTCTCGACCGAAATCGGATACCAGGTCATTTTTAAATGTTTCCAATGTGGGTGCATGCTGATCGATACACTTGGGTACAAATACTGATTTTTCTTTAATTCTACCCAAATGTTTCGATTGGGTTGAGGTCTGGGGCCAATCCAGTGACTCTACTTTTTTGTCATTGAACCATTTCTTTGCCAATCTTGACATATGCTTCGGATCATTGTCCTGCTGGAACACTATATTGTCTTTTTCCTACCCATACTATTCTAGTGTACGAAGTAACTCATCTTGTAGGATACTCACTTATGGATCAGCAGTGAGACCACCATTAATCCTGGTCAATTATCCCACACCTTTGGCTCTCATGGATGACATATTAATAATTAATCCCTGCTGATTTACCCTTTAAATGCCACCATGATATCGACCACGGCATCTAAGCAAATGAGGAATGGGGCAGTGCTCCGTTCCTCACTCCAGCTGCCCTCCCTCCACCCTTGCAACAAGATTGCAGGGTGCCAAGTGTTTGCCATAGCAGCTAGAAGCCAAATAAAGGTTTTCATAGCTGTCATGTTAATGATTCTATTACTTCCTTCCTGCGGTAGGAAGAAATAGAAGCACTATCTTGGTACACCCTTCTGCATTATCTATATAATGCAAAAGAGTGTACAAGTGATCGAGCCCTTTAGTGGTCAAATAGTTTAAAAATAAAATAGAAATTATTAAAAGTTCAAAATACCCCCCTTTTCCATTTTTACAAATAAAAAAGAAAAGTTACACATAATTGGCATTGGCACATTCTTAAAATATAACATCATTTATCCCAAACGCTGAACACCATAGAATAAGAAAAAATATTCCAAATGCCAAAATTGTGTCTTTTGGGTAATTACACATCCTCAAGAAATGTGAGTAAAAAGTGATCAAAAAGTTGCATGTATCCCAAAATGATACCAATAAAAACTATGCTTCATCCCGCAAAAAATGAGCCCTCGCTCAGGTGCATAGATGAAAAAAACAAGGAAGTTACAGTTTGCATAAAATGGGGCTGCAGTTCAAAGTTAACAAATAGAGAATGTTTTTATTTATTTATTTTTAATTACTAAAACACAATGAAAATCCTACATATCTGGTACCACATGAATCACACCAACCTGCAGAATACCAATAATATATCATTTATACCCAAGTTAATGCTATAGTTGCAAAACCTCACAAAAAAAAGGTACGTAAGTTTTTTTCACATTTCACACTTAGAAGTTTCCTAGTACATTATAGGATACAGTCAATGGGAACATTAAACAGTACATCTGACCAGCAAAAAACAAGCCCTGATATTTCTATGTAAAAAAAAAAGTTCTGGCTCTTAGAAGGAAAAAATGAATACTCCCAAGAAACATTTTGGTCATTCTACAGTTTTTATTTTCCTTTTCAGTTATATGTCTAAAAATGCTTTCTCCCCTTTAAGGGCGCGTCCCCACGGCATAGGACAAATACCGTCCGGGTTGCCGGCCGGTCTTTGTCCTATTTTGCGGCCGTCCACCCGGCCGTGGGGGGGAGGGAGGGTGGCTTTTCTCCCGGATGAGCGGAAAAAGCCTTCCCCCGTACCATTCAGAAGCAAAGATTCCGTCCGAAAAAGGACGGGGAAAATTGTGCTTCTATTTAAAGTTTTGCTGCGGGAAACCCCCGGCGGCAAAACCGGGCCCCACGGAAAACCCGTGCAGGGGGACTGCTGCACGGGTTTTCCACTAGAGCACAATTGTGCTCATTTTCGGCCGGTTTTTCAGGCGGTCTGAAAAACCGCAAACCGTCTGACAGACCGTCCGAAAACCCCTGCCGTGGGGACATGCCCTAAAACAAATGATAGTACTTTCCTAAGTCTGTGCTTACAGTAACAACATCACTGAGGTGAAGCAATGACCCACTCCTGAAGCAGTGATGCATTTCTATAGAGGCAGACATTACGGCTATAACGTCCATGGTAGAGGAAAGACTGGTACTAAATAATTAACCTGATTCCAGTCACATTGTCATAGGATTTGCCTGCAGACGCTACAAGGGGGATCTCATGGTAAACAAGTTTTTTCAGCTCCCATTGAGTTTAATATGAGCTGTATAAATGCATAAGCAATTGGCTCCTATTAGTGGTGGCTACATGCTGGCAGAATGATATCACATAACTATATGGATGTGACAGGAAGCAGTGGCGTTGGATGCATTTTCATATAAAACAAAGTATATTTCATAAATTCTCAAATTTTAAGCAGAACTATAAATTCAAGCTTTTTAAAGGGCTTTATTGTATTAAAGACATCCCTTTGAAAATGTGGCCACTAGGGCAATCAACAGAACAATATAGGTCCCTGCTTCTGGCACCACTAACAATCAGCTGGTTTTGCCGGATGAAGCCGCCGCCAGGTATTTAATCTGCACACAAAATTTTCCCCAAAACGATATAATAATTTACAGCTGTTTAAATTCATACAATCAATGAACCTGACAGGTGTAGAAAATAAGCAAGAATCCCCCGGTGTTTCTAAACTGTAAACTCTAATTAGATACTTCCCAAAAGTCTATAAATATGATGTTTCCAAACAAGGATGGCAGTATCCAAATTAAGCAGTTAAAATTAAGATTACTGTATGCTGCCTTATGTAACACTTCATGTGTACAACCTAGACAACCCTTTTCTTGTTTAACAAGGTCCCTCCAAGGATAAGCATAGCTTCCTGTTAGTACCCTTCCGGTCAGCTGTTATCACCGTGGAAGAGCCCGATTACTGAGAACAAATATGGGAACCATCGCATAGCCACATTAGGTCTTCCAATAGAATTGGGACACCTCTTCTTTTTAAAAGGAAACTAATTTTTTTTACACATCAAAACTAGATACTGATACATAATTTTTCTTCTTAATTTTTTTATTGTAGATTTCTCAATTTTGTTGTCTGTATATGATTATGAGGGCAATCATCTTAAAGGGGTTTTGCCACGATGTAATGTTGATGTGGGATCCTCCAAAATGGGTATTTAATCACTTTTCCAAATATATGTGATTACAAAAAGTGAAGCCTCTGAGAGCTACAGCATTTCTCAGTCCCCCTTAATTTCCTGACCGTTTACATTAGACACGACCAGGATACTAACAGAAGCTGATCTGGCCGCGCCTGTGTGTCTGCACTTCTTATCTGATGACAGGGAACGTGAAGGAGCTTGCAAGGGGCTGGGGAGAAAAGTGCAGTGTATGAGGCTGTCTGCTGTATAGAGAATCCACTGGCTGTAATGTAATTATTTGAGTAAACTTTGCAGACGCTCCCTGCTTCCTTGCTCTCTGCTCGGGGGTGAGCAGAGAGCGAGGAAGCAGAAAGCGTCTCTCCCTCTCCCCCCTTGACTCAGCATGCTTTGTTTATCTTCTCTCCTGAGCAGTTAAGAGGCAAGGAACTCACTTTGTGGCAAAACCCTTTAACTGAGCTGCTTTTAACAGCATTTAGAGAGATGCTTTACAGCAACTACAGTATATGGGCACATGATCCTGTGAACAAGAGGGGACCCATTTACTTCTATAGAAAAGTTTTCTGTGACCTGAAAATAAGGCACTGTGGAGGGGCACATTGGTGTCACCTTTCATTTTAACCCTTTCGGATGGTAATGTAGAGAATGCTGATAAGTTTTCTGTACAGAACAATTAGTGTCAGACTATTATGAAGTCTAGTGGCCAAAGCGAAAACTGCAGGATTTCAGGATTTTTTTAAAATAATTATACTGTTATAAAAAAAAAAGTCTTAAAAAATGTGCTTCACATGAAAACATGACTTGAACAATACGTAATTTTCTGATGACACATTTACTTCATTCAACTTGTAGAGAAAATGACGATTTCACTGCAATGTACAAATATGTGATTGAGTAGTACAGCTTTCTCATGTGCTTATTTTGCTATCAGGACAAGTGGGCATCCTATCCATCTAGAAATGATGGTTTCACCATCATCATAGGTAAAGATTCTTTACTGTAAGAGTGGTAAGACTACAAAACTCGCTGCCACAAGAAGTTGTGCTGGTGGATTCGTTGTTCAAGAATTTTTCTCCGTTTTCTAAAGCAATGGACACAAACCATAAAGGGGCTTTTGGCCTTCCTCTGGATAAGCACAATAGGGCTTCACAAGGTATGTTGTAGGCAGTGGACTATTTTTCAGCCTAATCAGCTATGCAACTATGTAACATGATGGAATCATGAATGACACGTGAGAATGCTAGGGCACATCTAAAGGGGTTACCGTAACAATGAAACCTGCTGAAAAGATACTTAATTTATAATTCAACACAATTATGAGTAGATCGCAGAAGGAATAAAATTGGCTGTACAGAAGGTTTTAATAACCGCTAATAAAAAAATTATTACTATAAGGGATTGTGAAATGTCAGCTCCGCTGTCAAATATCCAATTATTCTCTTGTCCTTTTCTAGGGATTGGCCTTTCATCTATATAACAAGATTTCCCCAAATCTAATCAATTTCTATAATTCATTTTGGCTTAGTGCTTCTTGTGGAACTAGTCGTGCATGAAGATGCCTTGGATCATCAGTAGGACGAAGAGTGGGCATTATCTGCGTTTTACAAGGCATTTCTAATATGGCTTGATTTCACTTCCTGGAGCTCTCTTCTATTTGACGATGAAGTATGAAAAACAAAACAAAAAAGAATAAAAAAATAGAAAACTATGTTGCCTTCTTGAAATATTGCATGATTTTAATCAAATATATTGTAATAAGGTATATCATAGGACAGTACTCAGGCTTAAACTGATATGCTCCTAGTAAAATTGTATGCCCTTTAAAACTATGTGAAGTCAAATAAATTAGGCAAAAGCAGTTATAAGGTAAGTTTCTCATAAAACACTATTAAAGGGATTGCTTTGTGGTGAGATTGGCTCACAGGAGTAGCCTCTGGAGAACCCAGGCGTATTAATTTACTATAATCTTTTATTTTATATAGTGCTGTACAGAGATTGTCATAATTCACACTGGTCCCTGTCCCCATAGGGGATCACAAGCTAAATTCCTGATTAACCTATGTGTTTTGGTACTCTGTGGGAAGCTACAGGACCTGTAGAAAACTTACTCAAACATGGGGAGAACATAGAAACTCCTTGCATAAATTGGGTGACATGTATGAACCTGTTTAGGTCTAAAACTCACTTTTTTGGCCATAGGTTACTATTGGCAAAAGAGTGAGTTTTAGACCTAATCAGGTTCATACATGTGGTCCATTGTTCTTAGTGGGACCTTACCCATGACCCTAGTGCTGCAAAGCAAAAAGGATAAAGACGGAGCCACCACATTGTTTATAATGTGTCCCACCTTAGCAAGGGATGGTATCATCTTCCTGGGAATTAACATAATTATAATTACATATTATTTTCTAATAATTTGGGTGCAATCTTAAAGGGGTATTCCCATTTCATTGAGCAGCTGTAAAGGGGTATTATCGCTACAAAGATCATGTCTCAGATTATGGGGACAGTAAAAATAAGCACTTTTGTAATTGGTTTGCATTACCTCAGTCACTTGGTTTGGCAGATATGAGCTTTTCTGTAAATCTGTGTTCTATTTCTGCTGTTGCTGGTCGGACACGCCCCCTGGTCATTTCCCGCCCCCCCTAAACACGCCCACTGCACTGTGATTGGCTGGCTGACATTTCATTCAGTTGGGATACGCCCCCAGACAGGAAACGCCCCGGTCACGCCCCCTGCGCTGTGATTGGCTGCCTGCACACTCTATGTTTTTTCCCCTCTGAGCTGTTAAAATCGATAGTGAAACCAAAGTTTGCTGGCTCTATACACACCCCCAGTTTGGGGAAGGGCGGGCAGTGACTGTCTTTTTTAAGTAAAGATCCCCTCATCTAACACAGGAGTATAGAGTCTCCGGGGGGAGAGGGGGGAGGGGGGGGCATGTGTTTCCCCATATAAAACAAACACAACTGCAGCCTGGAACGGGGAAAGGGGGGGCAGTGTACACTCCTCATATGTCCAAGTTCAGGCTGTGTGTAAAAAAGCATATGCCACGTCATAAGTCTCTGTCTGTAACAGGGGGAAGGGTGGGGGGGTGTACACTCCTCAAATGTTATCATTAGGCTGATGTATAAGCTTATAGCCCAGCAAGGAGTTGTGAGTCACCCCTTAAGCTCTGCTCCCATAAGAAGCATGAGCAGGCTGCAGTTTTTTCTGACCAACATCCTTCTGTTTCTACGCCTAATCAGAATGAGATGTCACAGGTCTTAAAGGAGGAGGACACCCCCTGCTGGGGAAGAAGGCCCCCCCCCGGTTTTAAAATTTTCAATCTCAGAGAATTAGCTGAAGAGCACGAACAGTTCAAACGATAAAACTCCTTTAACCAATTAGTGCTCCAGGACATACTGGTATGTCCAGGCAGCGCTAAGGGAGTATGGGGCCAAGCCAGCCTCTCCATATGCAGCAGGTGCCGGTTGTTAATTATAGGTGACACCTGTCACCAGTAGCCAGGATTGGAGATTTCTCTGATCATGGGCTTTTAACTACTTATGCAGCAATCAGTAAGATTACAGCAAGTAAAGCAGCAGAGAGAGCTGTGGCAGCCCCTTTTCACTGCCCGATTGCCCCCCGTTCCCTCAACAAGATTATGGGGTGCCCTTTGGTTGTGATTCCAGGCAGGGTATTAATGAAAGCTTACGGACCTGCCATGATTGTAATGTTATCAAACACTGCCATAGCGCACATGCACATCCACTTCGTGACTCAAAGGGAGGACTTAAGACCCCTGATCTTATGATTGGTAAGGGTCCTAGTAGTCTAACCCCACTAGAGAGACAAACATCAGCTATCCTGTAATTATGTAATTAGTTGCAAATGTAGGAAAACTACTTTAAAGACGTACCTTCCCATAGTCTTTTTTTTACCAAAGGTCTGCCCACTTCTGAGTTCAACTGATTGTGAATAGCTGTATTATCCTAACTTGTAAAGCAGTGGTCTACAACTGGGTGCCATGGACTCCTGCTCCATATAATTTTAAAATTTGTATTTTGTCATACACAGAACAAAGATATAATACTATAAAAAATACCTGTGGTACCAGTAAGACATAAGGCCTAAGAGGGTATGTTCTGAACTTGTTCTGTTAAACTAATTTAACCCCTTCGGCTCCAGACCTGAAAATGGCCTTTATGACCAGCAACATTTTTTAGTTTTTGCTTCCCTTCGTTTCAACAGTCTTACTTTTTTTTTTTTTTTCAATGAAAAGTTGGATAGGACTTGTTTTTTTTGGGAGAGCTGATTTTTGGGGGAATATTTGGTTTACAGTAGTATTACTGGTATAACCCACCCGAGATAGCCCAGGCACTACTTTTGCCACAAAAAAAAGGGGAAAGCTTATTGACTAGAATAAGCCTGGGTGGAAAAGCAGCGGGTACTGGTGAAATTTTAAAAATAAATACCAAAAAAATACATAGGGGTTTTTAAAGTCCCCCTAGGAGGTATAGGCAGTTTAATGTCCCCCATAGGCTGGGATAGGGGAGTTTAATGTCCCCCCTAGGCTGGGAGGGAGCTATTTCCCCCCTAGTTCTAGGCAGGTATAGGTAGGCTATATGGGACTAGGAGGATAGGTTGGCTTATAGGCAGTAATGGCGGTATAGGGGAGACTAGGAGGAAAAGGGAGGCTTTTAGGCGTACTAGGCAGGGATAGGTAGTACTGGCGGTTAGGTAGGCTTATGCAGTACTAGGCAGGTATACGTACTGGCAGGGATAGGGGTATTTGGCAGGGATAGGTGTACTAGGAGGTTAGGGGTATAGGCAGGTATAGGCAGTTCTAGGAGGTATAGTAGTACTGGCAGGATGGTAAGCTTGGCAGTACTAGGCAGGGATAGGGAGTAATAGGAGGTATAGGGGGCTTTAGGCAGTTTTCTAGGCAGGTATAGGTAGGACTAGGCAGGTATAGGGAGGGGTTTAGGAGTACTGGAGGTAAGGCATTTTAGGGAGGTATGGGGGTTTTAGGCATACTAGGCAGGTATAGGATACTAGGCGGGATAGGGAGTTTTCTAGGCGGATAGGTAGGGTTATAGGCAGTACTAGGAGGTATAGGCAGTACTAGGCAGGTATAGGTAGGTTAAGGGGATACTAGGGGAGGTTAGGTAGTATAGGCAGGGATAGGTAGGCTTTTAAGGCATTTAAAAAAGGGGATAGGTAGGCTTATAGGCAGTATAGGCAGGGATAGGTAGTACTAGGGAGGTATAGGTAGGCTATAGGGAACTAGGAGGTATAGGTAGGTATAGGTTTCAGGGAGGGATTTAGGTATAGGGAGACTAGGCGGTTATAGGTAGGCTATAGGCAGTACTAGGCGCAAAAAGGCTATAACAGGTATAGCAAAGGGGTAGGCAAGTTTTTTAAAACAAAAAAAAAATCACTTTTCCTGGCTCCCCGCTGCTCAGTTCCCTCACTGGCCCCTCCTCGCTGTTCGGGTCCCGCGGTTTTCCGGCACAGGCGGGTGACGTCTCAGGCCGCGCACGCAGGTGTGACATGCACGCTGCCTGTGCCGGGGACCGGACCCCCCGGGGCCCGCTCCGGAGAGTTTGGGCCGCCCGGAGCCCAAAGCGGAGACGGAGCGTCGCTCTGTGCCCCGGGGTACCCCCTTTTATGCGCCCGGAGGAGCCATGCGGGGGAAAGATGGACAGTCCCCGGGCCCAGCGCAGCGCCGGACCTGTCAGCCGTGTCGGCCTTTCGTTTATGCGCCCCCCCGTGGGGAACGCATATACTGAAGCCCCCCCGCAGCACTCGGGCCATGCGGCCTGAGTGCCGACAGGACTCAGTTAAGCGGGGGGGGTTTTTGCACATTTTTTGTGCTGAAAAACTCGGCTTTCTCGATATATCGGTAAGCTCCCAAATTTTTCAGAAAAAAAAAGTTTGCAGCATGAACATGAAAAAAGTCTTTCTGCATTTGTTTTTTAAAATTATTTTTACAGCATTGATATTTCACAATAAAAAACCTGTTCAATTAATTTTACAGGTTATTACAGTCGTGTTGATACCTAATATGTGTAGGGTTTTTTTTGTAATATAGACACAATATTTTTTAAATAAATATGTATTTTTAGGGCTTGTTCACATGGCGTTTTGGATCCTTTTTACGGATCCGTTTTCGGCACTTGAAAAGCGCATCCGGAAAGCGGACCCGCAAAACGCAGCATTTGGGTACTTTATTTAATCCGTTTTAAATGCTTTTTCCCTTGCGTTTTACGATCCGCTTTCCCCGGGTGCGTTTTACAAGTGGTCTCTCTCCTCTCCCCCCCCCCTCCCCTTCCATTCCCGACTGACGGGGTCCTCCCCTTTCCCTTACTGATGACTGTGTCCCCCCCCAGCGCTTCCTTCACCTGCGATCCCCCGCAGTCCCGCGCGCCCGCTCACCTGGATCCCCCCCGGGCTCCCAGCGCGCCGCTCACCCGCGATCCCCCGCAGCTCCCAAACCGGGCCCCCTCACCTGCATCCCCCGGCTCACGCGCGCCCCCACCATACACCCGGGAGCTCCCCGCGCGCCCCCTCACCCGCGATCCCCCCACACTTTCAACGCCCCGCAACCCCCTGCGATCCCCGGGAGTCCCCGGGGCCCTTTACCCCGCGATCCCCCGCCTTTACAGCGCGCCCGCTCACCCGCGATCCCCGCAGTCACCACGCCCCCCAACCAACGATCCCCCCGGGAGCTCCCAGCGCGCCCGCTCACCCGCGATCCCCCGCAGCTCACAGCGCGCCCCCTTACCTGCAATCCCCCCGCGCTCCAGCGCCCCGCTCCCTGCGATCCCCCACACTTACAGCGCGCCCCCTCACTGGATCCCCCCAGCTCCCAGGGGCCCGCTCACCCCGCGATCCCAGCAGCTCACAGCGCCCCGCTCACCTGCGATCCCCCGCAGTCACAGCGCGCCCCTCACCTGCGATCCCCCCAGCTCACAGCGCCCCCCACAAGCGATCCCCCGGGAGCTCCGGTGCCCGCCAACCCGCATCCCCCACAGCTTTACAACGCCCCCCCCGCAACCTGCGATCCCCGGCAGTCCAGGCGCCCGCTCAAAATGCGTCCCCGCGCTCACAGCGCCCCGTCACCTGCGACCCCCCCACTCACAGACCCCGCACACAAGCGTCCCCGCGCTCCCCGCGCGCCCCCCCTCACCTGCGATCCCCCGCAGCAAACACGCGCCCAC
Source organism: Phyllomedusa bahiana (assembly GCA_025379985.1). NCBI lineage: Eukaryota > Metazoa > Chordata > Amphibia > Anura > Hylidae > Phyllomedusa > Phyllomedusa bahiana. The sequence continues at coordinate 30,066 of JAODAL010017785.1, forward strand.
TCACCTGCGATCCCCCCCCAGCTCACAGCGCGCCCGCCACCTGCGATCCCCGGCACTCCCAGCCGCCCGCTACCCCGCGATCCCCACCTTTACAGCGCGCCCGCTCACCTGCGATCCCCGGGAGTTCCCACGCGCCCGCTACCCTGCATCCCCGCAGCTCCCAGGCCCCGCTCACCTGCGATCCCAGCAGCTCACAGCCGCCCCCCTCACCTGCGATCCCCGCAGCTCACAGCGGCCCCCCTCAATGCGATCCCCGCAGCTCACAGCCGCCCCCCACACAAGCGATCCCCGGGAGCTCACAGGGCCCACTCACCTGAGATCCCCCCCCCTTTAAAAGCGCGCCCACTCATTTGCAAACCCCCCACAGCTTACAGCACGCCCCCTCCCCTGCCATCCCCGCCCGGGCCCGGCCCACTGCGTTTTTTCGCATCCGTTTTCAGGATGAAAAAGCGCAGCGGGATACGTGCCCAGAGGGGTGGGCGCTTTTGGACATGTCCCAAAAAGTGGACTCCATTATCTCCTAGGGGCCTTTCACTTGCGTAGAACGAAATTAAAGAATTAAACATGTAAATTTCCCTTTAAAGCGGATGCGAAAAAACGCAGTGCAGGAGAGCTTCAAAAACCCCATCGGGGCCCCATCTCCCCTGGGAAAAAGCGATCGGGTTTTGCCATTGAATTCCCAAAGTTAAACCACTGACAATTGTTAGATCCGTTTTTCCCGGGTCCCTTTAAAAAGGATCACCCAAAAAATCGTGGAACAAGCCCTTATTGTTTTTTATTAAATATTTATTTTCATTTACTTTATTTTTTCTATACTTTCTAATTTTTTTTGCCTTTTTTTAATCCCATGAATTAAATATTTTACACTTTTTTTTAAACTTAATAATGTATTAGCATATTCCTGTATGTTAATACATTGTACTATGTTTTGTATGCACAGGGTGTGTATGGCAACCCCACAGGTTTCATGACCACATTTCTTGCCCATTTCAGACAAACCAGTAAACTCTCTGGTCCCCAGGCCCCGACTGTTTAGATAACCCCCCAGGTTCAATGGGTCCCCGGGAATCCCCCTTTTTTTTTGCCTTTATAACAGGGCCCCTGACAATCAAAAAGGGTTTAACGGCGGGGGGTTGGATGCTTTCCTCCGGTCCCTGCCCCTTAAAAAGAGAGCTCTTGTCATGGCGCTAACTAGAAAATCCCTCTATCTGTAACGTTGCTGTTGGCATTGCTGCAAAAGAAACCCGCACCCCATTACAACAAAAATCAGTGGGGGGAGTTGTTTTTAAAAGGGTTTTAAAAGAACAAAAAACCCGCACAAAAGACCGTATGTAATTTTTAAAAATTTTAAAAGAGAACTTTTAAAAGTTTTTCTGTTTTAAAAATTCTCTAGTTTTTATTGTAATTTTCCCTTTTCAAGGGTTTTTCTGTACAATTAGTGGGCTGTGATCTGTTAAAGGCATCATCAAGTTCTTATCATAGTTACCCTCTAAAAACGGTATGATTTTATCAAGCATTTTTGGATAAATCTAAAACTCGAAATCTGTCTGAACTACTTTAATTTTTAAACCATTCCAAAATCTACTTTATAATTCTTAGTGATACATGCTGAGGTTCTTAATCTTCCACAGAACAGTAACTCCTCATACAACATCTATGAAGAACATCACCAGCTGGGTTTTCCATTACCGTTTTAAAAAAATCTTTACTTCTTTTTAGACTGATATATTTTAACAAGACAAAAGCATGTCGCTTCTTGCACTCACTGGCCAAATACCTTGAGTGAAAATAAATTCTTTAAAAGTTATCGATTTCCTTGAATGCATCAGGCCATTGAACATAAGCTGCTTAATTTCACAATGATGAGCATCTACTTTTTTTGACATTTTTAGATTCAGACTGCACTGGATATGATTAATCATTTTTATTTCCAACATATCTGCCTATTGTTAATGGAAGATTTTAGACATTTCTCAATATTCTAATGTTTCTAATACTTTTTATCAAGGATGGAATACTACACTGCATGAATTAACTTTTTGGGAATGGTTAATTGGTCAATGTAAAAGAAAAGCATTAATGTATGATACAAGTGGCAACCGCAAAGATTGGGAAACTGCTCCAGCGGACTACCAAAGGAATACATGGAGTGGGTGGACTACAGTACCTGGAAAAAAAAAATAGGTTATTTAGTTCAGGGGAAAAAAACAGTTTGCGGACTGACATACCACCTGTGAAATGAGTTAAGATCCCTGGGCACCAAAAGGGGAGCGGCCCACTGCAAAAACTGAAGTGTGTGTAGATCTTTTCTGCTATGCATGTCTTCCCTATGCACTGCTCCCTAACTAATAATATACCAGTGTTAATGGAAATAAAAAATACAAGGAAATAAATGCAGCCTCTTACTTTTCATGCACCATAGCCACTAAGAGAGACATGTATGATAATAGATGGGGCAAAGTGAATTTTCGCGTCTGGTTTTTAGTGTAAAATGAGCCTGAATCTATGAAAGTGTTTTTTGTGCACGCATAAATAGCGTCTAAATTTTTTTTACCTAATAGAAAATCTAGCTCTACTTCAACTCCTCAGGCTCAGGCAGACCACATTAAAATAGATCTACCTGTTCGATCAGTAATACGCCTAGTTTTGCCAACCTACATTCATATATGTGTCTAATAGTTCCAATGTGGTGTGACACGCCTCCATAACGCCCCAGAACATCCCCGCATATTTGGCGCATTAAAAAGTGTCAACATGTTCAATTGATGTGCCAAACATCGTGCACCGCTCACTCTGGCACATTTTATGCCAGAAAGGGGCGAAAAACCCTATCATACATGTCTCCCTAAGAGTCCAGGATTCAACTGTACAGACCTGAAGTCAGCACACTGTTCTAAGTGAGCTATGTTTGTTCACTATTACTGCTATTCTGACATGGATCCCTGCTTCTAAAGGGCATCCTATGACTATATCTATATGGGGGGGCATATGGCAGGCATACTATAGAGATGCAGTTGATGTCATGAGGGGGATCTATGGCCATCACTCTTAGCGCTGTCACTGTTATTGGAGTGTATCAATGACTGCCACTCATCTGAAGGTGTGGTTATAACTGTCACTGTTTTGGGGACATGGCTACAACTGGCGCTCTTCTGAAGGTGTGGTTATGACTGTTATGGGCTTAAAGGGGATGTATCGCTTCCTTAGTTCGGCTGATTCACACTGCTCTCAGCTTCTCAACTCTGGAAATGCAGGGGCGTTTCTTCCCCTCCCAGCTGGGTGACATCATCCCCCCCTTCACTGTGCATGCTGGCTCCCGAGACTCTCCCCCCTCCCCTCTCTGCCTGAATCCACTTGTCACTGTGTCTCTCCCTGCAGTCTTATTTTGTAATAATAATAATAATCTTTATTTCCATAGCGCCAACATATTCCGCAGCACTTTACAAATTCAAGGGTAAACATACAGTCATTACACATTATAAGTACTTACAGATGAGACACAAGGAGTGAGGGCCCTGCTCGTGAGAGCTTACAATCTATTAGGGTGTAATGGGTGAAACATACGGTAAGAAGTGCCAAGTTTACAATGGTCCGGCCATGTTTCATAAATAGGGGGTGGTTTACATGAAAAATGGATGAACCTGCCACCCAGACTGTACATCTATATACAGATAAGTGCCTGTGAGTGCCCAAGTGCAGGGAGTGACAGATGTGTGTGATAGCAGTTAGGGATCTTGGTGGGCCAGACCGAGAAGATGTATTTTCAGGGCCCTCTTAAAACTATGAGGGTTGTGAATGTGCCTGATCGCCCGCGGTAGCATATTCCAGAGAATTGGTGCCGCACGTGTGAAATCTTGTAGGCGGGCATAGGAGGTTCGGATGATTGAGGAATGTTGTCTGATATCATCAGCAGAGCGGAGAGCACGGATAGGGCGGTAGACAGAGACTAGGGAGGAGATGTAGGGAGGAGCAGCGCTGTGGAGAGCTTTATGGGTGAGAGTGCTGAGTTTATACTGTATCCTGTACTGGATGGACAACCAGTGCAGTGACTGACACAGGGTAGAGGCATCAGTATAGCGGCTGGAGAGAAAGACAAGCCTGGCTGCTGCATTGTGGCCAGAGTGGAGAGGGGAGAGTTTGCAGAGAGGGAGACCAATAAGCAAGGAGTTGCAGTAGTCAAGACGAGAAAGAATAAGAGCAGTAATGAGAGTTTGAGTTGTTTCCACAGTGAGAAATGGACGGATTTTGGAGATATTCTTGAGGTGCAGGTGACAGGAGCGGGCAAGGGATTGGATATATGGGAGAAGGTCAGATCAGAATCCAATATAACCCCTAGACAGCGGGCCTGCTGCCTAGGAGAAATGTTGTACCACATACAGAAACAGAAATAGCAGGGGGGGGTTGGTTAGTAGATGGCGGAAAGACAAGAAGTTCAGTCTTAGTGAGGTTTAGTTTCAGATGGAGAGAGGACATGATGTCAGAGACAGCGGACAGACAGTCACTGGTGTTTTGTAGCAAGGCTGGAGTGATGTTATGGGAGGAGGTGTATAATTGGGTGTCATCCGCATAGCGATGGTACTGGAAGCCAAATCTACTGATGGTTTTTCCAATGGGGGCTGTGAAACAATGAAAAGAGGAGAGGACCTAGAACTGATCCCTGAGGAACTCCAACAGCAAGAGGAAGAGGAGAGGAGGTCGAACCAGAAAATGAGACACCGAAGGAGGGGGTCAGAGAGGTAGATGAGAACCAAGCGAGAGCGGTGTCCTGGAGGCCAATGGTGCTGAGCATGCTGAGGAGAAGTTGGTGATCCACAGTGTCAAATGCTGCAGAGAGAATCAAAGATAAGCAACAATGAGTAGTTAACCAGAGATTTATCTGTTAGGAGGTCATTAGAGACTTTAACTAAGGCAGTTTACGTGGAGTGTAGGGTGCGGAAACCTGATTGTAGTGGGTCAAGAAGAGAGTTAGCAGAGAGATAGCGGATTAGGCAAGAGTAGACCAAGCGTTCCAGGAGTTTAGAGATGAAGGGCAGGTTAGAGACTGGTCGGTAGTTATCAGCACAGGACGGGTCCAGAGAGGGCTTTTTTAGTAAAGGGGTTATGATGGCGTGTTTGAAGGAAGATGGAAAGATCCCAGTGGAGAGAGAGAGGTTACAGATAGCAGTAAGGTGAGAGAGGACAGCTGGAGAAATAGACTGGACGAGGTGGGATGGAATGGGGTCAGTAGAGCATGTGGTGGGGCGGGCAGACAGGAGAAGCCTGGACACTTCTTCCTCTGTCGTCGGGTCAAGGGCTGCGAGTAGATTAGAGGACGTGCGGGGAGGGACGGGATGGGTATTATTTGGGGATTGTGATGTGATGTTTTGCTGGATATTTTCAATTTTGTCTTTGAAGTGAGTGGCCAGGTCTTCAGCACAGAGGTCAGTGACCGGGGCCTGAGCTTGTAAGGGCTGTATACATACCACAGGCTGCATTCAATCTAGACTGAGCAACTGAACTCTTCTCCTGTCACAGCTGGAGATGTGTTACAGCTTTCTATGAACAGCACAGATCACCCTTCTATGCAGGAGAGTTAAGCACCAGGACAAAACTGTTATGTTTTCTCATTGTAGAATCGGTTGCAGTCTGTTTCTGCTGGGTGTGGAGAGAGAAAGTGCTACAGCCCCTAACTCTGAGTCAGGCAGGGATCGACACAAATTGTGCTATTTCCTGATTGTGTAAGCCCTTCAATGAAATTCTGTTTCTTCTGCCTGTATAAAGTGAAAATGTGACGGTCCCTTACTCTGAGTGACAGACACAGCTCCGTGAATCGACCGGGGGCTGTACAGAATGTAAATGAGCTCTCAGCTAGTGAAATTCAAGGAGGAGGGATCCGGAGGGATTCGACCACAACTGGATATCAGTGTAAACAAAAACACAAGATAAGGAATACTGTGAATACAAGACAGCTTTGCTAATGACATTCAATTGCAAAGTTGCTTGTTTTCACCGTCCCCTTATTCTGAAGACCATTTAATGAAATGATAAAACCCCTTTAACTGTATTTAAACAAAGGCATGCCACAAGAAGTACTCAAGGAGCGGCTCCATTTACGACCGGCTCCACATCTCTCTCCCTGCCAGCAATGTGACCAACGTATGACTAAGGTCAGACGACCGAAACCTCACTGTCTTTGTCATCTTACACTGTACATATGGAGCTCATTCTGGATATGTAATACAAATTCAGTGTTATTGAATACTTCTTATGGTGTGCTGCTGTTTCAATACAGTGAAGTTTATCTCTTCTTCAACAAGCACCCAAAATCTAAACCAGACAAGTAAATCAGAGTGCGGTACCCATCTGCTATTTCTGTCACTGTTATGGGGGCATGGCTACAACTGCCACTCTTATGAAGGTGTGGCTATAACTGTTACTGTTGTGAAGGAGTAATTGTTTAGCATCAGTCTTTGGTGGTTTTATAGGGTGCTTCTGTCCATACACTTATTTATCTGTTAGGGACTGGTTGTACATTTTCTCATTATTAATACTGTATTTGGGCACAGTGTTTATTTTGCGTTGGTGATTTCTTACTAAGACCTTTATCATGGTTTGGTCTTTGTAAGTCTAGGTACAGTATTTCACAAAAGTGAGTACACCCTTAACATTATTGTAAATATTGTATTACATCTTTTCATGGAACAACACTGATATGACACTTTGATACAATGTGCAGTAGTCAGTGTGCAGTGTATTACAGTGTAAATGTGTTGTGCCCTCAAAATAACTTGTAAAAAATATCTAGACCCAGTCTGATGGCAACTTTGCAACCAGGAATGAAATCTTCCTTAGGACAGATTGGTTCTTGCCTTATGGGTTACAAAGTCTTCATCAATAGGGGAAAATAAGCTTAAAAAAACCCTATCACCCTTCCTTCTTCCATATTTTTCCCCACTCTTAATTGAACTTAATGGACGTATGTCTTTTATCAACCGAACTAACTATGTAACTCAACACACAGCCATCTATGTCTAAACCATTGGCAACAAAAGGGAGTACACCCATAAGTGAAAATGGACAAATTGTGCCCAATTTGCCATATTCCCTCCACGGTGTCATGTGACTCTTTAGTTTTTTAAGCTCTCAAGTATGAATGAGGAGCAGATGTATTAAATTTGGTGTTATCGCTCTCACACTATCTCAGAAGTTCAACATTGCACGTCATGGCAAAAAACTGTATGAGGATCTGAGAAAAAAAATTGTTGCTCTACATAAAGATGGCATAGGCTATAAGACTGGCAACACCCTGAAGCTGAGCTGCAGCATGGTGGCCAACACTGTACAGTGGTTTAACAGGACAGATTCCCTTCAGGACAGGCCGTGGTCGACCAAAGAAGTTGAATGCATGTGCTCAGCTTCATATCCAGAGATTGTCTTTCAGAAATAGGCATATAAGTGCTGCCAGCATTGATACAATGGTTAAAGGAGTGGGTGGTAAGCCTGTCCTTGCTTAGACAATATGCCACACACTGCATCAAATTGGTCTCTTCTTGGCAGAAGGAAGTCTCTTCTAAAGATGATGCACAAGAAAGCCCCCAAACAGTTGGCTGAAAACAAGCAGACTAAGGACATGGATTAATGGAACCATGTCCTGTGGTCTGATGAGACCAAAAGAAACCTATTTGGTGTCAAGCATGTGTAGAGGCAACCAGGTGAGGAGTACAAAGGCAAGTCTGTCTTGCCTACATTTAAGCATGGTGGTGGGAGCGTAATGGTCTGAGGCTGCATGATTGCTGCCGGTTGTGGGTAGTTACAGTTCATTGAGGGAACCATGAATGACAACGTGTACTGTGACATAATTAAGCAAAGCATGATTCCCTCAATTCAGAAACTGGGCCGCAGGGAAGTATTCCAGTAGGATAACAACCTCAAACACACCTCCAAAATGACCACTACATTGCTAAAGAAAATGAGGGTAAAGGTGCTGGACTGGCCAACAATTGTCTTCAGACCTAAATCCTACTGAGAATCTGTGGGACATCCTCAAATGGAGAGTGGAGCAGTACAAGATCTTTAACCCCTTAAGGACCCGGCGTTTTTTTTGTTGTTGACACATTCGTTTTTCCTTCCTTGAATTCCCTGAGCCATAACTTTTTTATTTTTCCACCTACATAGACATATTAGGGCTTTTATTTTGCGGGACAAGATGTACTTTCTAATGGTGTTATTCACTGTACTATAGAATATACTGGAAAACCGCAAAAAATTCCAAGTGGGACAAATTGTAAAAAAAAAAACTATTTTCGCCATGTTTGCGGGTGTTTTGCTTTTATGGTGTTCAATCTTTGGTAAATATAATGTGTTATCTGTATTCTACATGTAGGGTTTCCAGATAGTTGATTGCTTGACCTGTTGTAAATGACTTTCTGCTTATATTGCATTTTGTTATTGTTAAGAATTCTAAGATTCTTTGAAGGTCCAGGTCTTCTGTGTATAAAAAGTCTGTGAATTTTCAATTTCTTGTATAACATCATGTCTGAAGAAGGGAGCTAGTTCTCTCGAAAGCTCACCATCAAATATACTCAGTTAGCCTCTAAAAGGTATCGCCTGATTTCTTCACTCTTCTACTACTTTCTATGGCTAACACGGTACAACATTATACTACTTACGATAAAGGTAGTAAGTTATCCCTTTTATATGGGCTCTATGTCTGTCACTTTTATTGGGGGGATAAAGCTGTAACTATGATGATGGATCTTTGGTTGTCACTGTTATGGCAGTGATTTATGTTTTTCACTGTTATGGGGGTCACCGATCAGGTCTGAGTTTATTTGTGTTACTGCAAAGGCTAAAAAAAGAAGTCAAAGATATCTTGGCAGAAAACTTTGAAGTTGGCAGGAGAAGTTGGCATAGTAGACTGAGCCAGATGGAGAAGAAAATGAAAGAGAATATCTACAATTAGAAAAGAATCACCTTAAAGTCAGTGGGTATAACTGTGATGTAATCACATATATGGTGTCTGGGTAGAACTGGTATCAAATAGTTCAAATGCATATTGGATATTTGTGCCAGTAATTTATGCCCTTATTTGGTCTTACCTGATAAAGGATGACATTTACAGCTTGACCGCCCCTACTTTTCTTGCCTGTCTTCTTTGCTGAGAATAAGTTAGAGGACAGGTGTCAGAAATTGTGGTGCAAACTATTGCATAAATGAATCTTCAACCATTTAACCTGTGCAATTTGTGCTAAAATCAGACATGTACAGAATAAATAAAGGCAATGGGCCTAAGTTATCAAAATAATCTTTTTGGATAATGTGTTACATATGTGGTCCACAGCAAAGCTATATCCAAATTTTCTCATCTACTTAAAGGGGATGTATCGCTTCCTTAGTTCGGCTGATTCACACTGCTCTCAGCTTCTCAACTCTGGAAATTCAGGGGCGTTTCTTCCCCTCCCAGCTGGGTGACATCATCCCCCCCTTCACTGTGCGTGCTGGCTCCCGAGACTCCCACCCCCCCCCCCCCCCTCTGAGTCTACATGTCACTGTGTCTTTCCCTATCAGTCTTATTTTGTAAGAGCTGTATACATACCACAGGCTACAATCAATCTAGACTGAGCACTGATCTCTTCTCCTCTCACAGCTTGAGATGTGTTACATTTCTATGAACGGCACAGATCTCCCTTCTATGGAGAGTTAGGCACCGGGACAAAACTGTTATGTTTTCTCATTGTAGAATCTGTTGCAGTCTGTTTCTGCTGGGTGTGGAGAGAGAAAATTCTACGGCCCCTAACTCTGAGTCAGGCAGGGATCGACACAAATTGTGCTGTTTCCTGATTGTGTAAGCCCTTCAGTGTAATTCTGTTTCTTCTGGCTGAATAAAGTGAAAATGTGAAGGTCCCTTACTCTGAGTGAGAGACACAGCTCCATGAATATGACCGGGGGCTGTACAGAATGTAAATGAGCTCTCAGCTAGTGAAATGCAAGGTGGAGGGATCGGGAGGGATCCGACCAGGACTGGATATCAGTGTAAACAAAAACACAAGATAAGGAATACTGTGAATACAAGACAGCTTTGCTAATGACATCTAATTGCAAAGTTGCTTGTTTTCACTGTCCCCTTATTTTGAAGACCATTTAATGAAATGATAAAACCCCTTTAAGGCAGATCTTGCTGAGGATTTGTTGAATTTGATTTGTTGAATTTTTCACCCATTCCAATCTTAAGGGTAAAATTCATAACAAAAATTTGCAACACATCTGCAACATAACAGGCATGCTGCAAATTTGCACAAATGTACACATGGTTTTCATTGTAGATTTCACTCTGAAATTCTGCAATAAATAACTCAACATGGCCTCATTGTGCGTGCTTCAGTTATTAGTGGTAAATGCTATTAAATACTCTACAAAATTCTAGGCAAAATACACATGAGGCAATGAATTTGTGTGATAGCGACAATATAAACAATTTTTATTTTTTTTAAATAAATTTTTATTTAACCAACGGGGAAAAAAAACATCAAAATGCTCTTCTGGTAATATTCTTACATCTGTGATCAGCTTTAAATTCCAAGCTCATAGAAAATAGAACTGAATATGTTCTCATATTCTCACCTAGGTGACAAAATGCAATGTTGTATAATACATACCTGTGATAACAAGCCATTTAATACTGCCGAATTTTTTTGTATTCAGTTATTTTCACAAAGACAACCCGGCTTCTTGTACTTAAATGTCTTAAGATCATGCAGCTGTCGCTATAACTTAGCTCACATACACTTGTGATGATTTTTTTTTCTAAGCTTTTTCAGGAAAGTAGAAAAGCACAGGACATTTCTTGGGATCCTATAATGGGTTGTTATGGCAACCTTGTCCGGCATACACAATGAAGCGTAACAGGCGGAGAAGACATTGCATAACGGGAAAGGAATACACGGTAAAAAGGTGAACACCGTGAAACTACAAGGGAATCCCAGAAAAACAAGCATAATAGTATTTCTAGTAATAAAGTGACAGTTAGCCAAATATTATGGGAACAGAGTAAAAATGACTCCACAAATTAAACTTACATGCAGAATGATAAATTATTATATTATAGATCTCAATTTGTGATTCCATGCATAATAGGACAGTTTGGAGATATTTTGCAGAGCATGCATATTTTCCCATTAAAGTGATTGGAGCTGGTAGAAATCCACATTCATATTAACATGATTGGAAATGGTAGTCAAAAAAATTGATGTGTGATAACCCGTGAAGAGGTGCACAACCGTCAGTCTGGGTTCCACATGTGGTTGTTCATGTCAGGCAGAAGAGGAGTGGTCCACTGGATAGCCATGTAAAGAGACTGGGGTCCTTTGATCCTGGTTTAACACAAGCAAGGTGGCTCTCTATGCAAGCAACTCTTTCTCCATTGTAGTTTATAAAAGTTATGAAATATTCAGCTGTTTCTGCAACTACAATATGTGATAAGAACTGCCTGTATGCATGGTCTCGTCCTCTCTGAAGTGTCTAATGTGGACATCAGGTAATGATGGTATAAACTTGAGACATGCCTGTCACGAGCGACCCCGCAGCCTGCATGTCAGGCTATGGCCACACTCGTACTATCGGCAGTTAGGCCTCGTTCACAAGGCTTATTTTGAGACTGATTTCAGCCATACTGCCCGCTGTATTTGCTCTCCAATATCGTTGAAATCAGTCCCAGTCATTACGGTAATCCACAGTTCTCATAGAGAACTATGGATTCCGTCTCTTTTCCCCGCTCGGCGAATACGGCGAGCAGGGAGAAAGTGACATGCACATTATTTACGGCATGTACGCGCCGTGAACAATGAGTGTCTATGGGGCCGGCGAGCTGCCGGCCCCCCGCCCCGCCCTCTCTGCACGGCAGCCGGCGTAATTGCAGGGCGAAATCTGTCCCCGCAATTACGTTGGCAATAAGCCGTGTGAACATTGTCTTACTTACCCTGCCGCACTCCTACTTCCCCGCTCTCCTCTGCCAGCCGGTGTGCACGTCCCCTCTCCCTAGGGCGCGCGCATGCTGGCTCACTGAAATTTGAAGGGCCAGTGCACCAGTAATTGGTTGATTGCCAGACGCTGACCCTATATATCTGGGAAACTCCCACTGCTTCCCCGCCAGATTTATAGTGCCAAGTGCCATAGAGAAAGCGTTCCAGAGTGCGTTCCTGTCTTGCCGTGTTTCTGACCTGCTGTTATGTCTTCTGACTACGAACCTTTGCCACCTGTCCTGACCTTCCTGCCTGTCCCTGACTATGAGTTTGCCTGATGATTCGGTTCCTCACTGCACCTCAGCCTCCATCGCAAGCAAGTCGCAAGCCCAACCTGCTCCCTGGCGCGGCTTCTACCACCGCTTGTGTTAGTCCAAGGGATCCATTAGTCCAGCTGTTACAATGCCACAAATGTTTATATCTGGTAATGCCTATTTTAAGTTTTATTGTGGCTCTTGGTAGTGGTTCAATATACCAGTGTGGCCCTCTACCTAAAAAAAGATGTGCACTCTAACCCAGAAGGGATCATATAAGATCAGAAAAACATTGCTGGTTTTTTTGTTTTTTTTCAGAAAAAGCACTATACTTGTCCATGGTTCTGTATGGTATATATCCTTAATACTAGGTTAGCTTATTTTAACTGTAAGTAGGGGCCAAAATTAAATTAAGCTGATGAAGACGGTATTCCTTTGGAATGGCTATAACTTTTCTGAAACCAAGTCACAATATTTTGTCACCAGTGTAAGTAAATTAATATCTGTTTGTCCTTTCAAGAATAAACACGTTATGTTCTGGTTTGATCTTACAATTAATATCTTTTTATCACCCATTTTACAAGGTCACCCCAATAATTTTTCCTCTCCACAGCCACTGCTCAACGCTTAACTATATGCTCACTTTTGTGTATATTCTCCTCTCTCAGCTGTCGATTGTATAGTTCCTCTAGCACTCAGCATTGCTGGTTTCAACTATCTGCCCAACACTGTGGATATTCCTCTCACTTATCTGTCCTCTGAGAAGGTCCACAAACCCTTATACTGCCACTTTAAATGAAAGAAGTCCTAAATACGTGGCCGCTTCCCTTCACTGTTGTCGCACTGCTCTTACATCTTGGGGCCAACAGAAAATAACTGGCAGGCTGTAAGTGACTGGTGGGCCATATGTTGTGCGTGACTCTTTAAGGATAAGCCATCAATGTTTTTTCCCCAGGAAACTTTTTAAAATATTTGACTTGTTTACAGGGGACTAACAACATTTTGTTATAATGTTGGGAAGCATGCAATTCTTGCCTTTCTATGTATCCTAAATTTTTGAAAATGCTTCAGATCATGCATTATCCTTTTAAATAAGTAGGTAAATTGGCCTTTTTCTTTTGAAACAACATTTAGAATTATTGATATGGCCAATAGTAAGGGCATATGGATACATTTATTAGTCTTTGTTCTAATACTGGGGTGCCTAGGACCATATGGTGGAGTTGATTCTTGGGGGCTAGCTACTCTACATGACTGCACATGCATCTTGCTTTCTGCCTCTCTTGAGAATGCCCATGACGTTGAAAAACATGCTCAGGACCCCAGCTGGGTTTCCTATGTTCCCATGTGGGTCAGTCTGAGCCTGGATAGAGACAAAATACTCTGTTCAGTTTACTGTCCAGTTCTCATGAACATAATTACTCTATCTGTACTAAATTGATGTAACGTCCTTAAAAAGAACTATGTATAATACATGCATATACTTTGTGGTTTTGGTGTACTGTATTGCATATAGTTTAATATTCATACTGCTGCTCTGTAAATACTAGAATATGTCTTTAATTATCCCTGGTTTTTTTTATACTACAGAGGGAGCAGTGTGAGCTTAAGAGGAACCCAGCACGGTCCATTCGGATAGTTTAATTCAAATACTTCTTATTTTCCATCCTCCCAAATTGTTAGCTTAAAAGTGAACGTAATTAGCTTAAGTATTCAAATATTTAAAGGGGTTGTCTTACTACAAGGATTGCTTTTTATGTTAAATATCTTGCAGAAACAAGTCACTTTGCAATATGTGTCCATTAACAGTATCCTACCTATTCTGAGATATCCCCTCTTGTATGGGCTGCATCAGCTCCTCAGGTTGCTATAGCTTCAGACCTGTTTGATCTCTCCTGATAGGCTGCCAGCACTGGTTGCTATAGCTACAGACCTGGCTTCTACTGCAGCCTAGTGGAAGCCAGTAAACACGCCCCTGAATTCAAAGTGAAACCAAGAAAACAGAAGTGAGGTGAGATGAATCCATGTAGTGAGACAACCCCTTTAATGTTTGTATATTCCCAGAAGACGCTAAGATAATTCCGGTGGGAGCTCAATTGATAGCATTACAATTAAAATAATTTTAAAAGTTTCTGAAAATAATAAAGGTCAGGAAGTTTTGAAGGCATATGGCACCCTTCCATATTGTGTATCATCAGGGGGACACATTATGCTCCAGGCTCAGTCCTTTATTCATTAAATTTTAAATAGTCGAACAACTTAATGTTATGGAGCTGTGGTCACCATCTGGTCATCTTCAACAGTGTTCCCATTATATCATTATAAATCAGGAACTGCCATTTTAATTAATTTAAATTAATTTAATTTACTACTTCTCTCATATATTGTACAATGTACTTAGTTATCAATGCTTTACATTGTAATATGTTTAAATATTTTAGATTCATGGGACGACTCATTAGGGCTAGCAAGGAGGTTGCTGAGGGGCAGGTTTCAAACCATGTGTGCAGGACGCTCTTTTTCTCTATTGCACACAGTATAGTTACATACTTACATAGTTTGTAAGATGGAAAAAAGACAAACATCCATCCAGTTCAGCCTACTGTGCTACAGCGTTAATCCAGAGGAAGGCAAATCCCTGAGGTGGTGAAAGCCAATTGTTCTGATTTTAGGAAAATAAAATTTGTTCCTGACTCCAATCTGGCGATCAGAATAAATCCCTGGATCAATGACCCTCCTCCAGAATCCTATATTATAACTTGTTACATTATTACCCTCTAGAAATGCATCCTGACCCTTTTTGAACTCTCTAAGTGAATTCACCATGACAAGTTCCCCTGGCAGAGAGTTCCACAGTCTCACTACTCTTACAGTAAAGAATCCCTTTCTATGCTTATGCAGAAACTTTCTATCCTTAACCGCAGCCTTGATAGTATTGTTAAGAAAATGCCATTCAAAATTTTGGGGGAGATTCACAAGGAGTGCACTGCTGCTGGAGTCAGTGCTTCAAAAGCCACCACACACAGTCATATCCAGGACCTGGATTGGGCATGACCAATAGACAATGCCATAAGTGTCTTACCTGGGCCAATGAGAAAAAGAACTAGACTGTTGCTCAGTGGTCCAAGGTAACGTTTTCAGATGAAAGTAAATTTTGCATTTCATTTGGAAATCAAGGTCCCTTCAGTCTGGAGGAAGAGTGGAGAGACAAACAATCCAAGCTGCTTGAGGTCTAGTGTAAAGTGTCCACAATCAGTGATGGTTTGGGGAACCATGTCATCTGCTGGTGTAGGTCCACTGTGTTTTATCAAGACCAAAGCCAGCGCAGCTGTCAACCAGGAATCTTACAGCACTTCATGCTTCCCTCTGCTTTTTGGAGATGAAATTTTCATTTTCCAGCAGGACTTGGCACCTGTCCACACTGCCAAAAGTACCAATACCTGGTTTAATAACCACAGTATCACTGTGCTTGATTGGCCAGAAAACTCACCAGACCTTAACCCCATAGGGAATCTATGGGGTATTGTGAAGAGGAGAGACACCAGACCCCACAATGCAGTCGACCTGAGGGCTGCCATCAAAGCAACCTGGGCTTCCATAGCACCTCTTGCAGTGCCACGGCTGATCACCATCTAGCTATGCCCGCTTTAATGTAGTTATTCAGCAAAAGGACCCCGACCAAGCATGAGTGCATTTACTGTACATACTTTTCATTTGGCCAACATTTCTGTGTTCCAAAATTTTTTTACAGTTGGTCTTATATAATATTCTAATTTTCTGAGAAAATGACTTTTGGTTTTCCTTGGCTGTAAGCCATAAACAAGATTAACATAAATGAATATTCAAAAAAGTTCACTCTGTTTGTAATGACTCTATTTAATATATGAGTTTACTTTTTGAATTGAATTACTGAAAAAAAACTGACTGATATTCTAATTTATTGAGAAGCACCTGTATAATTATTATGCCCCCATCACAAAACCATCTTTTCTCCAAACAAAATAACCCTATTGTTGCTAATCTTTCTGGGTATTGCAGTCCACCCAGCCCTTCTATTATTTTTGTTGCCCGCCTTTGTACCTGTTCAAGCTCTACAAAGTCTTTCCTGTGAACTGGTGCCCAAAACTGTGCACAATATTCCATGTGTGGTCTGACCAATGACTTGTAAAATGGGAGAATGATGTTTTGATCATGTGCCTCTATCCCCTTTTTAAATTTTAACACCCCATGATCCATTGCCTTTGGCACTGTTCCTGACACTGACTGCTACAATTCGGTTTACTGTCCACTAGGATTTTCAAGTCCCTCTTCATGTCACTTTTATCCAGCGGTTTTCTATTTAACAAATAATAATGGAATGGATTTTTCCTTCACATGTGTATAACCTTGCATTTACTGCTTAAGCATTTCTCCCCAAGGGCCTCCAACCATCCAACCCTTTGTAATAAAACATTATCATCTATATTTATAAAAACTTTACAGAATGTAGTATCTGCAAAATTAAACTTCACTGTGCAATCCATTGTGGGGCCCTTTGATACATATATAAAGAAAAAGGGCCAATCGACCCCTGTGGTACCCCACTATAACATTTTTAAATCACCACCCTTTGTTTTATGTCACTGACCATTCTTACCCACTCAAACATTTCCCCCAGTCCAAGATTCTCTTTTTCCTTACAAAAACCAACCTTCATGTGGCCCCAGAACAATTCTTTATAAAAACTAGAAAGACATCCAGGGGGGTTTCATTTGTTAGCAAAATTTGGTGACAGACAAAGGCTGACCTCCTCTTTCCCATCACGAAAACCCCCGGGTAATTTTTTTTTAGCAGCAGTTTCAGCTTGTAAGCAATGGTGCCTTCTCACACAAAAGTGCATGGCGATAGGGTTGGTTGCAGCATAAGTAACTAACACAAGCTAAGTTTGGATCATGGGTGGGGGAACAACTGAGGGAATAACAGCTGGGTTTCCCTTTTTGGTGAGGCGTAAAAAAAAAGGACAGAAATGGGATTTTGTAAAAGGGATTGTATGGTTTCTACATTGTTTGGACAAGTCTTTTTATATTTTATCAAAGGGGCATGTACTTGAGGCAAGTACGGAATGAAATCAAAGAGGTGTATACTTGAGGTCAGTTATGACTGATATCAAAGAGGCATACATTTGAGGACAGCCCTGACTGATATGAAATGGGGCATGTACTTGAGGTCAGTTCTGCTCATTACCAGTTCTGCCAAGTATTTCCAATTAGTAGAAAACTCAAAATTGGTTTTTAACCTTAATTTATCTGCTTTTTAGATTGCCTGTTGCATTAATTTCTACAATAGTGTAAAGACCTGCTAGTTCTATTCTGTGATTTACATAATGCCAAATAATGACAATTGTGATCCAGATTTCCTTTCAGTAATCCCACAACTCCTGGCTTTTTCCCAAACAAGACATTGTCTCTATCAGATGCCTACAGGGTAGAATGAAATCATTAATGACTGTCAAGATATTGCACTTCAATAGTCAGTCTCACCATGGATACCAGCAACTAAGGGAACTCAGGTTTTCACCCTTAGCTTCACGAGAGGTAGGCAGAAACAAGATAGCTTGCAGTGAAACAGGGTTTATTGAAAACAAATCAACAGGATGCTTAACTGCAGCAGATACAGTCCAATAAAAGAAATGCTTCTCTTCAGCATAAATGAGTCAGTTTAAACACGCTGACCCAGATATATGAAAGTTGATGCGCCAATTTTCTGTCGTAGGTTATAACAGAAATAATGACGTGCACCGTATCAAACATATTCCTAAACCATTTGCGGCAAAAAGAATGAGTCCATCCAACAAGACCGACATTTAAGTCTGCGCCACTCTTCAGGTGGCGCGCCTATGCCAATTTGTACAATACGACACATCTATGTAGCTCTGATGCCAAACAATGTCTCAGTTCATGCCTTGTTATTAATTCTTTGAAAGTGGCGAGGCTAGGAAACTTTTTTGATGCACGGGCAGGTTGTCTTATGAAGTTATTTCTGTGTCACTCTACTTAATATTTAGAGACTGTGGAAAATATATTTAACTATTTAAGAAGCTCTTAAGGCCCTATATGCAGGAATATGTGACTGTCAGCATGGTTTTTATAAGGAGCATCCTGATTTGTTTTTATGAAGAGGTAAGTAGAGGTCTGGATAGCGGGGCGGCTGTAGATATAGGGGGACATGTATGAAGATCGGCGCGTCGAAGCTCCTGTTTTCACGTTTTTTACCGGGAAAACTGCGACTGATGTATGTCAGCGCCGAAGTGCGCTCATAAATGCAAACTTCCAACGCCTCCACCAGACAGACCACACTGAAATAGGTCTGCTTGTGGGAGCTGTAATGCGCCTCACTTTGCCGATCCGCATTCATACATGCGTCAGAGTTTTCGAATGTGGTGCGTCCCGCCCCAGATAGCCCCTCATGTTAGGCGCTTAGAAAGTGGCCGAAGCTTTGCCTAATGCGCCCTATAAACACATAGGGAGGTGCGTGCCACGAAAGTGGAGTCAGGCAACCGTGAGGTGCGTTATGAGCCAGAAAACAAGCGAAAAGCCCAATCATACATGTCCCCGCAAAGGCGTTCGAAATTGTCCCTCATAAGTGCCTATAGGGTAAGTTAAAGTCTTCAGGACTAGAAATAATAGATTCAGTATGGATAAATGTAAAATTCTGCATCTGGGTACTAATAATCTGTATGCACCATACGTAGTAGGGGGTGAAGAACTATGAGAATCGCTTGTTGAAAAGAATCCGGGCTTACTTATAGATCTTAGATTACAGAACAATATGCAATGTCAATCAGCTGCCTCTAAGGCAAGCAGGATATTGGCGTGTATTAACCTCTTCCTGACGGGCGGTCATAATAATATGGCTCTAAATTTTTTTCCTCTTCGCCTTCTGAAAGCCATAACTTTTAATTTTTCCACCTACATAGACACATGAGAGCTTTTATTTTACGGGGCAAGATCAGCTTTCTAATGGTGGTTATTAATAGTACTATGAATATACTAGAGAACGCAAAAAAATTCTAAGTAGGGCAAAATGTGAAAAAAAACGTACTTGCGCCATGTTTGAGGGAGTTTTTTTTTTTAATGTAGTTTATTCTTTGGTAAAAATGATGTGTTATATGTATTCTACAGGTTGATATGCATCTGGCAATACCACACATGTAGGGTTTCTGTCATGGGGTTCGGCTCGGGTACCGTCGCCCCCGCGGTCACCCCCCTGCTTGCAGGGGGTCCAGAGCGGGTGCCGTCCCCCTCTGCGGCCGCTCCCCTGCTCGCAGGTGGTCCGGCGTGGGTGCCGCAGCTGCCCGTGACCATCCCCCTGCTGCACAGGCTCCGGTGTCCCTGCTCCTGCCGGTGGCGGCCGACCTTGCGCGTACCGGTGCTTAGGGCTCGCGCGTGCGACGGTTACTCTGGATTGAAAGGGGCAGCTCGACGAATAATTTGCTAATTGCCGGCAGCTGGTCATATATTGTTTTACGCCCCTGACACTCTCTGCCAGTTTGTTGGTGCGTTAGTGATTCTTGTGAGTATTGGAGTCCATCTTGATTAACCCGGTGTACCAGTCCGTTCCTCAACCGTTTTCCTGAACTTGCCGTTTGACCGGCCTGTCTGACCATTGCCTGTCTCTGATCTACGAAACTCTGCCCCGTTGACCTCCTGCCTGTCCCCAACTACGTCTCTGGATTACGATTCCTGTACCTCGCTTATCCCGGCCGCCATCGCAAGCAAGTCACGTCAGGGGTAGCGATATGGTAGCCTCATGCCGCAGCAAGTCCCATCCCGCTTTGCGGTTTTTTGGGGCTCTGGTGAATTCCGGGGGATCTTAGGACTCCGCTCCCTGGCGTGGCTTAAACTTCATAACTTGCGGGGTCAGCGAATCCCAATACCGTTCTACTCTGCACTGAAGAGGACAAAAATCATGACAACAGCGTTGTACTGTAGAAGTGAGTTATGGCTTGGCAAAAAATCTTTTTGCTTTTCTCAAGACTCGGTGGTGTCAAAAGCAAATTGAGGATTTGTTTACAACCAACAGAGGGTGCGTGGGCTTCTCAGCCCCTTTCCCATATTGCCCTTGTGATTGCATGATGTCTAGTAGAGGGCGAAAAGGAAACAAAAACTCTACAAGCCGTTTGTTCGGGCTCTCCTTAAGGAGTGATTTCCCCTTCCTGAGCTACCCGATGCCTCTCTCCACAGCCAGCCGTATCTTTTCTTACTCTGCACTGAAAGAGGGGACAAAAATCCCGAAACAGCGTTATCTGTAGATGTGAGATACTGGCTTGGCTAAAAAATCTTTTTTTTGCTTTTCTCAAGACTCGGTGGGTCAAATGCAAATGAGGTTTGTTACAACCAACAGAGGGCGCTGTGGGCTTCTCTGCCACCCTTTCCCATAATGCCTTGTGATATACTTACAACTAAATAATATTAATATTTTTGTAGCCATATAACACGTCTAGATCCAGTCTTGTTAGCTAATTTTGGGAATCAGAAATAAAATATTCCTCTAGGGCAGATTGGTTCTTGCTTGTTGGGTTCCAAAGTCTTCATTAGTAGGGAAAAAAAACCTTTAATATTCCCTCTACCCCTCCCTTCATCCACATCTTTCCCCAGCTTTAGTTGAACTTGATGGTCATTTGTCTTTTTTCAATGTGCAAACCAAAAAGGTGCATTATACTTTATAAACAATGTACTATGCACCCTCTCTTGGTGCCCAAAATTGCAGCTCATTCTAGTACACAGTAGAGTAGAGAGACCCTAATAAACCAACAATCACTGCATGTGCTTCACTAAGACAGTTGTTTTACAAATTGTGATGATTGGCTGGATCTTCCAGTCAATCACATATGCTTTTGATCAGAAATATGTGTGACACTGTATGATTAGTCTCATGTTAAGTTACAATGTCTCTGGAAAGGCCGGTGCATTTTGAAAAGACTGGGTCCTAAGACAATCACAGTGCCTTCTGAATTAATTGTAGTGCAGATGCCCAAATCCTCAAGACTTGATTGTAGAATGTAATACAGCTACTTTACTACATGAAAACGTATTCATCAAACATACAACAGAGTATACAAGGGGCTGCTGATAAATCTTTGTCTTTACCCAGAAAGAAAGATAGGAAGATGAAACTTTACATTTATTCCACATTACTCTCCACTGGATGTCATACAATTATTCTTCGATATTCAAGTTCTGTAAGCCTTGCAAAAAGAAGGATTGCGGTTGTTCCTATAACCAGTTATTCTGTATCTAACCATGACACAGAAGAATGGTGTGAAATTTGGGTAGCCGTGAGTGTTTCTTCTGCTTTGAACTGATATTTTTCAGTGGGTGCTAGATCTGGTGAATAAGGTGGGTTAGTCAACCAGCTGGTAGCCTTGCGTACACCGTTTTGGCCTATGGTCACTTGTGCGGTGTGAGTGGCGGCGGTGTCTTGCAGGAACATGTCTTTGGAAAGCTTGCCAAGCACTTTTGCCTTCGGAGCCTGCCTTCATTTGGTCATAAAGTTTATGGCTATACCTTCCATTGATGGTGGAACATTTTGTGAAGGTAGTCCACTAGCAGCACACCTCCCAGAACACAGATGCCATCACCTTATGGCTGGGTTTTTGCACTCCTGAACTTCATTTGGACGGCAGATACACTATGCCTCCACTCTTTTGACTGCTACTTGCTTTCAGGGTCATACAAATAAATCCAGGTCTCATCCATAGTGACTAGTGATGAGCGATTACGTTGATTATCGTCATCGGGTCGATAGTCGATATCGGTATTTTTCATAAAGATATCCGATAGTCGATTATAGATTTTACGCCGATACCATTAAAGTATATGGTGAGAGGAACCAAAAACCCCCCCAACCTTCATTTCTTACAACCTAAACTGGGATGGAGAAGCTGGAATTACATCCACAACTAGCAAAACTGTATACGTGCTACATCTTAGGCAAGACCAATTAGGTTATAAAAGCCACAGAAAAAAAAATCACAGACCATCACTATCCCTGTTCTTGCACCTCTGCATGACCTTAAACATGCCATGTCCCACAAATATAAAAGTGGCAGAAGGATGTATGATTTGAACCATTCATTTTGACTTGTATAGACATTGGTCATATCCCTGGTCCTGGACGCAGCATGAGCCCCAAAACTGCCCATGACCCAGATAAAAGTTGCCGGAAAAAGGGAGTCTTTCAACCACCATTTTAGTTGAACTGGAAATTAATCATATTTCTGTCCTGTTCCACAGTATGACATTAAACATGTCTGACCCCGCATGAAAAAGTGACAGGAGGAAAATAAGGAGTCTTTGAAACACATTTTAGTTGAACTGGAGGGGGGGGGGGGGGGGTCATTGGACTTTTTTTTTTTTTTTAAACCTGTCCTGGGCCACGCATGAGCCAACATGCATGACCCCCACATTAAAAAAGTGCCGGAAAAAGGTGTCTTTCAAACACCATTTTTAGTTGCATGGACATAGTACTATCCTGTCCTGGGCTCAGAATGACCCCTAAACCTGTTTGACCCTCTGATCACAAAGTGGACTATGCTATTTTGTACAGTGACTGTCATTTAGTATATTTTTTGGTAACTGTACATTAGTTTACAGAATTTTATTTAGTGAAGTTTTATTTATAGTTTTACTGTATTAGGCCTTCGTCCTCGGCTTTATTCTGGGACGTAATTAAGTCACGTATTTACACGACGAAGTGCACCATATTACGGGCTGAAATCCGTCCCAGTAACTACGGTAATGCACTGTTCTCATAGAGAAACTATGCATTATACTCCTCTCCTGCTATGGCAAATACGCCGAGGGGGGGTGATAATTGACAGGTCACTTTCTAGCGGAGTATACGCGCCCGTAGCAAGACTGTCTATGGGCGGCGATGGTGACGGCCCAGCAGACTCCACCGTCCCGCACCGGCCCCGCCTCACGGGACTTAATTGAGGGCGAATTTACGCCCGCAGTTAAAGCCGTGTATGTACATTGCCTTACCTATTTTGCTTTTTTTTTTCAAGTGTGGTGAACATACTGGCATTACACCCCTCCTGCAGTTTTTTTTTTTAATAGTACTTTTTTAAATGCGTATTTGTGTTAATTCTGTCCGGCTCACCCATAAGTAATAACAATTGTCCTATTAATCAAATAACACTTCTTTGTAGGAGAGACATTTGCCCCTCCTGGCTTCTTGAGAATGATTCGGCAATCAATTCATTGGTTTCTATTTTTCATCACCATATCCTTCTTCTTTGATTAGGGACTTGCACGCCGGGAGATCTTATGTTGCGTACCCATTGTGTACTCCTGCCCCAGAAAATTTTTAGCATCAATAAATTGTGAAATTTGTGGCAGCCCTGACTGACCTTTAGTGATATTTTCACCGGTCATGTATTGTTTACGGGTTAATTTTTGGGATTTTGGGCTCCTCTTTCAAGTCTACGGTGGTGTATTTCATAAAGTGAGGGTTGATATTTGTTATGCTTAGTTGTTATTGTACAATGCTAGTCTGAACCATAGTGAATTAATTCACCTGGCGGTTTAGGAGTTAGGTGTTTTTTTGGGAGGGGTGGGCAACGTGGATGGGCTACGGGATGGGGTCGTGTATAGGGCGGGTGGCATTTGGGTTCGGCATATGGTGATTAGTGAACATTTGCAGTTGTGGTAATTTTGGTTTTGGTTTATAGGGAGGGTTTTTCTGGGGGGGAGGGGGCTGCGGGGGTTTAAGGGGGGGGAGTTGAGGGGGGGGGGGGAGGGGGTGTGGCTGGTGAGGGGCGGGGAGGGCGCGGTTGGGGGGGGGGGGGGGTGGGGGGGCGGGTTGGGGGGTGGGGGGGGGGGGGGGGGCGGGTGGGGGTTATGTGGGGGGGGGGGGGAGGGGGGGGGGGGGGGGGGGGGGGGGGGGGGGGGGTGGGGGGGTGGGGGGTGGGGGGTGGGGTTTGGGGGGGGGGGGGGCGGGGGGGGGGGGGGGGGGTGGGGGGGGGGGCGGGGGGGGGTGGGGGGCTGGGTGGGGGGTGGGAGAGGGGGGGAGGGGGGAGGGGGGGGGGATAGGGGGGGGGGGGGGGAGGGGGGGGGGGGGGGGTTGGGGGCGGGGGGGGGGGGGGGGTCAGGGGGGGGGGGGGGTGGATTGGGGGTGAGTGGGGGTGGTTGGGGGGGGGGGTGGGGGGGGGGATGGTGGTGGGGAGGCGGGGGGGGGTGGGGGGGGGGGGGGGATGTGTGGGTGGTGGGGGAGGTGGGGGGGGGTGGGGGGAGGCGGGATCGGGGGGGGTGGGGTGCGGGAGTGCGGGGGGGGGGGAGGGGGGAGGGGGGGGGGGGGGGGGGGGTGGTGGGGTCGGGGGGGGGGGGGGGGGTGAGGGCGGGGTGGGGGGGGTGTGCGGGAGTGTGGCGTGGGGGAGAGGGAGGGGGGGGTAGTGGTGGGGGGGGAGGCATGTGGGGGGGGGGGGTACGGGTGTTGGGGGGGGGGGGAGGCGAGGGGGGAGGGGGGTGGTGTGGGTGGGGAGGGAGTATGGGGGTGAGGATGGGGGGGGGTGTGGGGGGGGTGGGGAGGGGGGGGGGTTTGGTGGGGGGTCGGGTGGTGGGGTGGGGGGGAGGGGGGTGGGGGGGGGGGGGGGGGGCGGGTGGGGGGGGAAGAGGGAGGGGGGGGGGAGGAGAATTGGGTGGGGGGGGGGGGGGCGGGGGGGGGTGGAGGGAGGGGGAGGGGCGGGTGGTAGGGGGGGGGGGGGGGGGGGGGGGGGAGGGGGTGGAGTGGGGGGGGGGGGGGGGGGGTGGGGGGGGTGGGGGGTCAGGGGGTGGGGGGGGGGGGGGGGGGGGGGTGAGGGGTGGGGGGGGGGGGGGCGGGACGAGGGGGGCGGGTGTGGGGGCGGGTGGAGTGAGGGCAACCGGATGGTGGCGAGCGCGGTGGCATGGTGGGGGGGCGGCGAGGGGGGGGGGGGGGGGGGGGCAGGGGGGGGGTTCGAGGAGAGGGTGCGGTACGGTTGTGGGGGGTTGGGGGGGGGGGGGTTAAGGTGGGTGGGTGGGTGGGGGCGGGGGGCGGGGGGGGTGTTAGGGTTGGGGAGGGCTGGTGGGGGAGGTGTGGGGGGGGGGAGGGTGTGGTGGGGGGGAGTGGGGGGGGGGGGGGGTTTTTTTGTTGGAGGGGGGGAGTGGAGGGGGGGTTGGGGGGCTGTGGGTGGGTGGGGGGGGGGTGGGGGGTGGGGGGGAGGGCGGGGCCGGTGGGAGGGGTGTAAGGGGGGGGGTGCGGCGGGGGGGGACGGAGGGGGGCGGGGGGGCAGGGGGTGGAGTGGGGTGTGGGGGCGGGGGGGGGGTGGGGGGGATTTGGTGTGGGGGGGGGGCGGTGGTGGGGGGGGGTGTGGGGGTTGGGGGGTTGGGGGGGAGGGGGGGGGGGGGGGGTCGAGGGGAGTAGGGGGGGGGGTGGGGCGGGGGGGGGGGGGGGAGTGGGAGGGGGAGCGGGGGGGGGGGGGGGGAAGAGGGGGGGAGGGGGCTTGAGTGGACGAGGGGCGGGGGGTGGGGGAGGGGGGGGGTGGGTGGTGGGGGGGGCGGGGGGGGGGTGGGTGGTGGGGTGCTGGGGTGGGGGGTGGGGGGGGGTGTGGGGGGGGTGGGGGGGGGGGTTGGATGGGGGAGGGGGGGGGGGGGGGGGGATGACGGGGGGGCGGGGAGTGTGGTTACTTTTGCATGTATGGGCGGGATAACTAAGGGCGGGGTGGGGGGGGCGGGGGGGGGTGTTGAGTGGGAGGGGGGGCGGGGGGGGGGGATTGTGGGGGCCGGGGGGGGGTGCTTTGGGAGCGGGGGGGGAGGGGGGGGGGGGGGGGGGAGGGGGGATGGGTGTGGGGCGGGGTGGGGAGGGGGGGGGGGTTGGGGTGTGGTAGGATGGGGGGTAGGGGGGGGGGCGGGGGGGGGAGGGGTGGGGAGGGGGGGGGGGGGGTGGGGGGGGGAGGGTGGGTCTAGGTGCGGGGGGGGGGGCGGGCTGGGGGGGGGGTGGGGGGGGTGGGGTGGGGACGGGGTGTGTGGGGGGGGGGTGGGGGGGGAAGTGAAGCTGGAAGGAGAGGGGGGGGGGGGGGGGGAGGGGGAGGGGGGGTGGGGGGGGGGCGAGAGGTGGTGGGGGGGGGGGAGGGGGGGTGGGCGGTGGGTTTTTGCTGGCCGGGGGAGGGGAGGGGGGTGGGGAGGGGGGGGGGGGGGGGAGTGGGGGTGGGGTATTTTGGGGGGGGGTGGGTGGGGGCGGGGGGGGGGGGGGTGTGGGGCGGAGGAATAGGGTCGGCGCGCGGGGGGGGTGAGAGAGTGGGGGTGGGGGGGGGGGGGGTGGAGGGGGGGGGGGGGGGTGGGGGGGGGGGGGGTGGGGGTGGGGGGGTGGGAGGGGGGGGGGGGGGGGGGTAGGGGGGTTTGGGAGGGGGGAGTGTGGGAGGCAGAAGGGGGGGGGGGGGGGGGGGGGGGGAGGGGGGGGGGGGTGGGGGGGGGGGGGGAGAGAGGGAGGGTTGGTGGGTATGGGGGGGGTTGTTGCCTTTATTTTTTTTTTTTAAAATTTTTTGTTTTTGTTTTTTTGGTGTTTTTTTTTTGTTTTTTTTTTGTTTTTTGTTTTTTTTTGTTTTTCTTATTTGGTTAAGCCTTCTTTTTGATGAGAATGTGTTTTTATAGGGATAATAAAAAGGTATATTTTGGCCCCGTATCAATTCATCTCGTGGGTGTCTTCTAATTGCTGTATCAATTTAACGCAAAGAGCTCTATGAACAAAGGCTTGACTGACCAAAAAGCGAAAAAAAAACACCTGTCTGAAATGTATACGGATATTAAAAGGGTATTTTTGGCACCGTTCAGTACACCTGTGGTGATCTACAAAGTTGCTGGATTTCATTTTAACTGCAAGGTCGGCTCTTTCATGAGATGGCTGCGCTCAAAGTGAAAATAATAATGTTATGAAAATGTATAGGGATAATATACTGGTATTTTTTGGCACCTATCAATTCACCTGTGGTGACTAAAAATTGCTGATGTATTCAAAGTTAACTGCTAGAGTAGGATCTTCAACAAAGCTCTTGGACTGACACATAAGTGAAAATAAACCTGTCTGAATTGTATACGGGATATTAATAGGTTTTTTGGCACCTTATCATCCTACTGTGGTGTCTTCTAAATTGCTGTATTCATAATTTTAACTGCAAAGTCGCGCTATGAACAAAGCTGATTGGTACCAAAAGCGAAAAAACACCTGATGTCAGAAATGTATACGGATATTAAAAGGTAATTTTTGGCACCTATCAATATCTCTGTGCGGGGGACTACAAGTTGCTGGATTCAAATTTAAACTGAAGGTGGTGGCTCTAATCAAAGAAGCTGGCCTGCGCCCTCAAAGTGAAAAAACATGTATTGAAATGTATATGGGATAAAAAAAAGGTATTTTTTGGTCCTATCAATTCACCTGTGGTGTCTACAAAATTTCTGTATTAAAATTTAAAATCAAAGTAGATATATAAAAAAAGCTTGAATGACCAAAAGTGAAAAAAACACCTGTCTGTAATGGTCATTCGGATATTATAAAAGGTTTATTTTTTGGCACCGCTCAGTACATCTGTGGTGACTACAAAGTTGCTGGATTCTGATTTAACTTGCAAGGTGGCTCTTTCAACACAACTTGCCTGCGCCAAAGTGAAAAAAAAAAAGCGTATCTGAAATGTATACGGGATATATAAAAGGTATTTTTGGAACTATCACATGTGGTGAGTAAAAAATGCTGTATTCAAATTTATCTGCATGGTGGCTATGCCAACAAAGCTGGACTGGGCAAATTGAAAAAGAACTACTATCTGAAAATGTATACCTGATAATTAAAAGTGGGTGTTTTGCACCTACAAAGAGACCTTGCAGGTACTAGAAAAGATCTGTAATCCTATTTAAGGCAATTGAATGTCTAAACAAAGTTTTGGCTGTACAATATCCAGTATCCTTTATAGAGCTTGTCTGTGTTCGCCCGTGTTCATGGATAATGAGTCATGACACAAACATGTTCACAAGAAATCCCCATGATGTCTGTCATTCCTTTAGCTGAAATTCAACGATTCTCCAGTATGAGGTTGTGAACAGCATCGATGATCTCGGAACACCATAACTCTCTCGGTCGTCCAGGACGATTCCTGATCATTGGTGTGAAGTGACCCGTGTAAATTTGGCAACCCAGTTCTTAAACTGCTAGAATATGAAGGGCATTGATCCCCCAATGTCTGGACATATCTCCATGAATATGCTTCGCGGACCTTTCCATTGCAGAAACAAGGAATTTTATCAATTCCTCTGCTCTCATTCGGCTGTGATTATGCCTCTAGACTCCGCTATTTTGTTTTCCGCTTGCCTAGATCACTGTTGCCATAAGCTACAAAGACAAAATTTTGAAAACATATATTAGACACATAAGGCTTTCATGTGATGTAACATTCATTACCATAGAAACAAAAAAAAAGCCAAGAACTTATCAGCAACCCCTTGTATACACAAGTCAAGTCTTAACAAAGTATGGAGGTGTGTGTAATACGTCTAACAAATAAATAAGTGCTTAAAAAGCCAATGCAATCATTAAAATAGTAAATCTTAATTTGATTTTATTAATTCATCATAAAAGACAAGTTAAATAATGAGACCAAGAAAAAGAGACAGACAATTTTCCTGGGGCATATGACCAACAAAGCCAAAGTTATACAACCAAAAGAACATAATGCCCTGAAGTGTAAAGATGCTTGTGGATTTCAAACAACAGCAAGCAACAAAAAAAGTTCAACAACAGTCACATAAAAAGCCAATTTGAAACGTATCAATAAGAAGACTCACTGCTAAATGATTTAGCAAATGGACAGGAAGCGGCTAAAAACAGGTGCCCAGTTGATGGAGATTAACTATGTATTACGGGGAAGAAATACAGGGAAGAACAGGGAAGAAATAGCAATGACTGTCCCTAACACGGTTACTTTAAAAGCTCACCCTACCCCTAACTGGACAGGACCCAACAAAAAGTAGACAAACACCAAATCTACTGTATGTTTCCAAAAATAGACCAAACAAGTCTAAGACAAGAAACAATATACTTAAGTCTGAAACAACTGACCGACACTACACTGGACAGAAGAATCTAACACAACAGCACTAGAGGGCATCCAAACTTCTATACTCTGCAATAAGGCCACTATTTTCAGCTAAGCTTTATAGAGTGTGCTAATGAGCTCAGGTGCCAGTCAGGTCTGCTAAAAAGAATGGACCTGGAGCAGTTACCATGCAACCCCTCCAAACAAACAAAGACTATAAGACAGATATATCACAGAGACTTCTGATATAAGCAGGAGAAGATGAAATTACAAGAGGATTCCTGCCATTTGTAACACAAAGTAATAATAATACAATATGTTGAAACAATATGCAATATTTATTGAGACAATGTTGTATCTGACATGTATAATATTTTGCCTCTATCTGGTTCAACTTCCTTCTCTAAAGCTGTCAAAGTTGAGGGGATCAGCATACTGGCCATGAAGAGGGGATGGGGAAGCCTACCAAGCACTAGGTTCTTCTGCCCTGAAAGTACCAAGTATCCTAAGGGGAAGTCCCATTTTCTCTTTGCACACCAATGGATGTAAGAATCAATTATCAGGTTTCTGTAGTGCCGTGATCACACGGGTGGGGGGATCCTTGTCCAACATTTAAGATTCACTTTAACTGAATCTTTTATTTTTGCATGATCTTTGATTTTGTGGTTAGAAAAATGTAAAAAGAATTTAAAAACCTAATGAACAAGGTCAAGTGTATGATAACCTCTGATTCTGTAACACTTTTAAGCAGGTATCGGCCTCCCTGCTGACCAAGCCGCCTCTTTCTCCAGCAGAATTTGAAATAAGGTTTCTAATGAAGTTGAAACAAGGAAGTCTGAAAGCACCTGTCAGAGCAGATTATACGATTACTGAATAAGCATTCAAGGCAAATGTAACAAGTCAACTGTTTCAAACCATCTCTTTGGGTTTTGTACGTGCAGAATTTTTTGTTGCACGTTAGTAATAATAGATGAATGTTTGACCATTAAAGTACACATATAACTAATTCACACTCATACGTCACTAAGCTTACACCAGGCATAAAAGAATAAAGACTTACAGTTTAGACTTCTATTTAAAATTAATTAGAAGTCCAAAATCTTACAAATAATAATAACATAGTTAGTATGGTTGAAAAAAGACATGCGTCCATCAAGTTCAACCAAGGGTGGGGAAAATGTGGGTAAGGGAGAGAGACAAGGACTTCAAGCCCAGCCTCCCCAGTGGTGAATGTTCTAGAACAAGGCAAGAACCAATCTGCTCCAGGGAAGACCCCATCTCTGACCCCAAAGCCGTTACCATAATAATATGTTAAATTTGGATGTAAAAGAAATTATCATCCTTCAACTAGCCTTGTTTAAAAAGCAACACTTCAGATCTAAGACATTAATAAAAAAAATGGGCTCACCCTGTCTGTAAATAAAAAAATTAGGTTATTATACCTGAGGTTGTTGCATTTTTTATACAATTTGTCCTGAGTTACATCAGAGGGAAGTATCTTAGCCAGCCATCTCTTGTGACTCAATAATCCGTATACAGCACCTTTCCAGTTGACCAAGCCAGCCACTTCAATCTAGATATACATAACACGTACAGCAACACTCCAAAGGTGCTAAGACATATACATGTCTTGAATTATGCAAATATTTAATTTGTGGAACGTATTGAATTCCATTACTGCTTTGTTTACTGTACAACCCCAAGGTTATGCTAAATCAAGGAAGTAGCAGATGTAAGATCTGCAAATAATCATATTTTATAGCTCAAATCTGTGGAATGTACAAAAGGCATAAGAGCCAGATTGAAAGCAAAGTTTTTTAGCCACATGGAACCTCAAAAACCAAATCAAGTAATGTGGGATGATTGTACGATGCCTGCTGTTCATCGACATGACAGTTATGTCACAAATTAAGAGTTACCGAATGTTTCAACTGAGAAACCTCGGTTTATCACTCTGGCAGATTGCTGCCCACATAGGCCGAGATGTTGTAATGATAGCATAGACTGCAACAAAACTTATAACAGAAAGACAACTATCAGAGTAGCCATTGCCCATTTATGGATCCCTTATAAGATTCTTCGATTGCATTACTTTCAGATATCATCAAGATAGTTAATTTGTTAGTGTGAACTTTGTTCAGCAGACCCTCCATTTTAATTAAATATATTAAGTTTTTACAGTTACAAGTGAAATATCCCTATTTTTGTGCCCTTCATAGGACATTATATAGGTAGGCTTTTTATAATAGAAGAGTAATTCTGACACGACAAGCAGAAAGGCAGGTGCGAGCAAGGCGACCGACAAACATGACTCAGTTACACCAGTTCTATAAGGAGGAATGGACCAAAATTCCTACCAACTATTGTGACAAGCTTGTGGAAGGATATGCAAAACGTTTGACCAAAGTCATACAGTTTAAGGGCAATGCTACAAAATACTAATGAAATTTATGGAAACTTTTGACTTTGCAGAAAGTAATAAAATGCCTTAAAAATTCTCTCTCCCTCATTATTCTGGCATTTGGCAAATATAAATAATTTTGGTTCCTAATTGACCTAAAATGGGTAAGGTTTATTCTGTTTTTTCCCCAAATGGTCAAATAAAAGATAGATAGATAGATAGATAGATAGATAGATAGATAGGTTAGGAACTGGCGATTTTGCAAGTTTTCCCACCCACAAAGAATGGAGAGGTCTGTAAATTTTATCGTAGGTACCCTTCAACAGTGAAAGACAGAATCTAAATCTAAAAAATGCAGAAAATCATATTGTATGATTTTTAAATAATTAATTAGCATTTTATTGCATTTAATAAGCATTTGATCATCTACCAACCAGCAAAAATTCTGACTCTCATGGACCTATTAGTTTTTCGTTAAGAAGCCCTTCCACCCTGCACTAATTACCTGTATTAATTACGCCTATTTGAACTCTTTACTATATAAAAGACACCTGTCCACACAATCAATCACATTCCACCATAACCAAGACCAAAGAAGTGTCTAAGGACAGCAGGGAAAAAATTGTAGACCTGCACACGGCTGGGATCGGCTACAAGAAAATAGGCAAGAAGCTTGGTGAGAAGGCAACAACTGTTGTCGCAATTAGAAAACAGAAGAAACACAAGATTACTGTCAATCTTCCTCATTCTGGGGCTCCATGCAATATCTCGCCTCGTGGGGTAAGGATGATTCAGAGAAAGTTAAGGAATCAGCCCAGAACTACATGGGAATAACTGTTCAATGACCTGAATAGAGCTGGGACAACAGTCTCAAAAATTACTGTTAGTTAAACACTATGCTATCAAGTTCCCCCTGCTCACGCCAGAACATGTCCAGGCCTGTTTGAAGTTTGCCAATGACCATCTGGATGATCCAAAGGAGACATGGGAGAAGGTCATGTGATCAGATGATACCAAAATAGAACTTTTTGGTATCAACTTTACTCGCTATATTTGGATGAAAAAGAAGGATAAGTACAACCCCAAGAACACTTTCCCAAGCGTGAGGCATGGAAACATCATACTTTGGGGGTGCTTTTCTGCAAAGTTGACATAATGACTGCACGGTATTGAAGGGAGGATGGATAGGGCCATGTATCGTGAGATTTTGGCCAACAATCTCTTTACCTTAGTAAGAGCATTGAAGATGGGTCATGGCTGTGTCTTCCAGCAGGACAATGACCTGAAACACACAGTCAGGGCAACTAAGAAGTGGCTCCATAAGAAGCATTTCAATGTAGCCTAGTGACAGCTCAAAACCTGAAAGAACTGGAGAAGATGTGCATCGAGGAGTGGGCCAAAATCTCTGCTGCAGGTTGTGCAAACTTGATCAAGAACTACAGGAAACGTCTGACCTCCATAATTGCCAACAAAGGTTTCTGTACCAAATATTACATAATGTTTTTCTATTGTACCAAATACTTATTTCATGCAATAAAATGCAAATTAATTAATTAAAAATCATACAAAGTGATTCTCTGATTTTTTTTAGATACTGACTATCACAGTTGAAATGTACCTATGATAAAAATTAGATATTTTGGAATAAAAGTTTTTTTCTTCTTTCTTCTATTTGGGAGCGCTGCAATTTTGGGACGTGAGGTGTACATTCCTGGCACCATTGAATTAATAATGTTTATATATCTCAGTTGTGTTGCCATTTTTTCAATGTGTCTTATATATATATATATATACTACTATATCTATAATATATATACATTACATATATATAATGTGAGGATTAGTGGTCACAGAGGCAGACACAAGCGTGTTGGTTGCAAGAAATAAAACAGGGTTTCATTTTAAGCATGCCAAACAAACAGAAGCTTATGCAGCAGGTTACATTCTGCCGTTTCAACATGACAGTACAAACGAAAAAACTTAAGTCAGCAATCAAAAGGGACAAAAACATATACTTCACCATGTAGCTGGTGAAGTCTCTGCTGCAGGAAGACCCCACCTCCACCGTATGGTTCAGTGCGGGTTCAGTAGCAGGCTCCTTTCTCCTGCTCAGCACTCTCTGGAGAAAAGGGCTCTCCAACACAATTTAGCATCAGGTTGTCTCTCTCGCCGGTCTCCTCCTGCACAGGCTTTAAAAACCCTGGAACACCGGTAAAGCCTGGTCCGGAGGGGTAAACGGCCTCCCTCCCATGCTACAGCTGATCAGAAAAAAGACAGCCCATTAAAGCTGCGCAGCAGATTACTCACTAAACTACACAACCATAAGTAACCTATGGTTACTTATCTAAACTGCTGTTGTTTCCCCACGAAGGTCCGGTTCCTTGGTGGCCCCACTAGTGCAGTTCGCCTGCTGCCCTTCAGATGTTTGAAAATGCCGGGATGTAGCACACTGGATCGGCCTCTCTGACATCCCTGGAACTTCCCTACCACTTGCAGCATCCTTCTAGGAACATATCTTCCATCCACTACTTTCCCTGCTGGTTGCTTACAATTAGGGATGAGCGATATTATCGACAAAAGTTGAAATCGGCACGATTTTTAGGCTTATCTGAAATCTCCGATCACGCGATAGTTTAGGGGACCATCTTATCGATATTCATTTAGTATCGGGCCTTTTTCAGCATTGCCTGTCATTTTGGCGGCCAGCCAATACGCACCAAGGAGAGAGGGGGTGAGGAGGATGCACGACAGCACCACTTGGCGGTGTTGGAACTCTCATTGCTGCAAAAACTCAAGTGCCCCTCGTTTTATCTATGCAACTGCAGTTCATGTTCAGCTCATTTCTGGCTTGTCACTTCACAGCAGGAGTCTCGGCGTCTAAACAAATAAGGCTGTTCTAACGCTCAGAGAGATAGTCTCTTCAATACACATAACATCCCAGCTACCTACAGCTTAGGTAGAGAGTAAGATTAGGAATTTCACTTCTTAATTAGTTAGAGAAAGTTTTAAAGATATCTACTGGTGTGTCCAGCCGCAGAGGTGCGGGGAGGGGGGGGGGTGGACGTCAGGAGGAGAGGCTTTGGAAAGGAAGGGTTATATTATGTAGCCCAGTGTGTTCTGTGACCTTGAATTCAAAAAGCAATTTTTTTACCACTTTTTTGAGCAGCAGACCTCTGATAGGAGGTGAAATTGTCCCTGTTTTTGCACTCACTGCGTGTCAGTATTCCCAATAAACAGCATAACTTATCCCTATAACTTTTAAATAGTTCTATTGAAGTCCATGCGTCTGTTTGGCGCAAAGAGTCTCATTGTACACAAATTGTGTTATCATATTTCCTAGTAAATTGGCCTGGTGTCATGGTGCAAAGAACGCCATATAACAGTCCATATTACATTTTAAATGTTTATCTGCACTTAGTGCGTCTTTTAGCCGCAATGAGCTTCAGTTGTAAGCAAACTTGGGTTAGACCATATTTACTAGTAACGTGCGCCTGTTGCCATGTGCCATTTCCAATACCACTGTCTTGTTTTGTACGTGAAATGGGCCCCTTTGCAGCTGCTACTTGTACAATACAATGTGGCTATGCCGTTATCATGGTTTTCGGTTAACCATGAACATAATGAATTTTTCTTAGCCTATTATTTTTTTCTGTGACTTTTTAGCCTAATTGTTTTGCCTAAAATGTAGCACATATCCGTTTCTGTAGGGATGCTTAATTCCAGCTTCTCCTCACCTGTTTGGGTGTAAGATGAAGCCTGTTGTTCCTCTACCATAGACTTTAATGGTCATCGGCGATAAAATCTGCTAGTAGGCTTTGACTATCGACATGATAATTGCCGATATCTGACTATCGACTCGATAACGAGTGTTACACAATCGCTCATCCATACTTACAATTACACGTCGCAGCATCCTTTAGGGCGCATATCTTAGTTCACTACTTCCCTGCGGTTGCTTACAATTTATATTATTATATATATCATATATATATATATATATATATATATTATATATATATATATAAGTATAGTACTCATATAAGTATATATTTAAATATGTACATACACCATGTAGATAGTTAGATGATATGAGATAGATAGATAGATAGATAGATAGATAGATAGATAGATAGATAGAATAGATAGACTTTTGTGAACTGAATCAGAATGTGCAGTGAGAACCTCAAATTTATATATCCATTTTGTAAATACAGGAGTATGACAATTCATATTGTTTCACCAGTTTAATGTTTGCATTTGTCTTGGCATCTGCTGGGTGCTGCTGTGCTTGTTATGTATGTTAGTTTAAGCATTTCAGCTATTATTGTTACAGTCATTGTTGTTTAGATATGCTGACTTTATTTTTATACTCGCCTCTAGACAGCATTTATAGAAATGATGGCATTCGTCTGAGTTGTAGCTTCTATACATCAAAGAACTCTTCATCTCCAGATCTTCGGATTTCAGTCTTTGGATTTCTGTCTGCACATTTGAAAGAGGGTAAAGATTTTATTGTAGGCAATACTGCTTCAACTGACAAAATGGAACTACTAGCAGCAGCATACACAAAGCAAGCCAGCCATGGTGCTGCACATAGAAATGAAATAGATGGAGCATTCTATGAGGTTACTTCCCTAATACATATAATCCATATTAGTCAAAAAGGAGGTATAGCAGTTAACACATAGGTTACCATGTAACACTCCATGGAAACCACTATAAGACCCAATTATGAAAGGGATGTGAATGTGAAAAAATAAAAAAAAACAAAACAAAAAAAAATAAAAAATAAAAAAAAAAAAAAAAAAAAAGAAGACTCTAAAAGAAACAACATGGTATATAGACTCTATATCCCTGAGCATCCAATTATCACAAGATCTGGTAGCATTACCTAATATTATATAAGATTATAATGTGATACAAACATGTCAGCTTTAATTTCAACACTGGGTAAAATGACATTGAATGGGACTTGCAGACATTAGTAGAGGGTAAACGTTATTCTTGTAGGATATACCACCTCTGGGATCTGCACCTACTGTATTCCCAAAACCTCCATTCTGTTCCAGGCCAATGAAAATTATTAAAGGAATTAAGAGGTGGTTACTTGTGATATGGGACATGCACCTTGCACCTTTTATGGTATGTCCAATAAAAATTAAAAAAAAACCTTCCATCTAATCTTATTACATGGCAATAAGTCACCTTTTGGAGGGGAAAAGGAAGGTCTTTAGTCTGGAATTCTCATGCTTATTAGTATATAGGACATGCATATTTACATATTTACATAATTGTACACTTCATGTAGTCTTTAGATGTATGTCATGGTGCAATGACGCTAAAAGTAATTGGTTAGGCAGCTTACATTTCTAATATGCAAACATTCGAAGTGTGCATAAATGTGTCGACTTTAGTGAAAGCAACCTCTTCTTCCAATTAGAATACAATGTTCCTCTAAATATTTCTTGTTAAATCAATGGACTCAACTTTAGATACATTCCCCGAGGTCAGTAATGAACTAAAAAGTAAGTTGGTGCGATTGAAGTCAGCGAATGAATGTCATTAATCATTTATATCTAACCTTTGATATTGGTCCCAACTCAATTTTCACTGGGACCAGTAATGAATGAGCTACACTCTTGGGTTTGTTAAGGAGAGGCTGTCGCAGCATTTTGAAAATAGTAGAAAATTATTCTGCCCTGAAATTATATTTCCTAGCTGAAAAATAGCTTATTCACACTTTCAAATCACTTGGGCATATAACTAATACAACGTGTTACACAGGAAAAATTCAGCCTTTGATACTTATATCTAAGAGCATCCTCCGGCAAGAATGCAAAATGTTCCACCTTCTATTAATCAAACAATGCAGTAATCGCCAAGCACAATATTAAAGAAGAAAAGGAATACACATAGGGCTATGGTTATGAAGGGACCAAGTTTCAGGTTAATAGGTACCTCTGCAAAATGCTTCAATACATTTCCCCTTAAAATCAATGACCTGGAATATAAAAGTCTCAGATGTCCTTGTGTATAAGATCTTTTAATATTCTATTCAGTCTTTTCTTGTTCTTAGCATAGCCTTTTACACCAGAAAAAAAAGTATAGTGTCAAAATGGGTTGTCAAAAAGCATGAGCTCTAATACGTAACCTTGGATCTCTATAGAAAACTTAAAATGGGTCCCACTTTGTCTGGACAAAACTTTCTTATTTTAGTGTCCACTCTATCCCTTTTGTCTTTTTGTACTTTGCTTGGTCTCCCCAGTAATCCAAAATATACCTCACCTCTGTGTGGATTTGGGCCTCCTTAGCTGCTTGGTCAGTCAAAATACAGGTTAGCACAAAAAGTGCAATGTGAGATACAAATAAATGACTCTTCATTGCCTATAATCATGCATGGAGACAAATTAAAGACTGTCAACCCAATTTTTTCAGCGTTATTGACAGCATGGCTCACATAGCTGAGCGGTGAGATCAAAAGCATATCATTATTTTATTTTTCTCGCTAAGGACACATGCACACTTAGCCTAGTAAGTACATTGAGTGTTGGGAGGAAGAAGGGATGGGGAGAAATTAAAAAGCAATAGCTGCTGGCTAATTGATCAGTCTTAGAATATGGCCATCTTTCTACTATACTATGCATCAGAGGTATACAACCTTAGATAGATGAGGTGCAGATCTACTGCAGAATGTTTGAAGGCATTGAGTTGGGACAGAACAATGGGGGTTATGGTCTAAGCTATCAGGGGCGCTGCTGTGGTTTTAAAAGACATTGTCCCTGGATGGATACTTCTTTTTTAGTTACATTTAGTGCTATAGAACAGGCTAGAGAACAGGCGGAATACAAAGCAATTGCATTCAGTGAATTAAAGGTGATGTTTTCTGTGATCATAGATGTTACTTTCTTCTTCTGCAGGTAATGGTATATCCAATGAATTACCGCTGTATCCCCATAGTTCCAAAACCCAAGTGACTGCGCTGAACCTCTTAAACAGTTATCAGAATTTTATTTCTTTAAAAGGAAAATGCGTTTCATATGCTAAAGCACCCTTCGTCATTTCCATATCATGAATGAGAGATAACCTAGTATATATGCACAAGGTAACAACCGTCCAGTCTGCACCTTCATCTTCTGATTCAGAAAGGGTGGGGGGCAGAACTCCATGAATAGTGCACATATCATGAGCACATAATAATTGCACCAGTCACAATGCCCTTATAGTCACATTTTACAACTTTTAATAGATGATAAAAATAACATTTGGTGGCACACGCAGCATGATGAGGCAAGTTTTTTTGGTTATGCATCTAGCTACACCGAGTCCCCATCTAAGCATATCCTGTTACCCAAGTCTGATCCAGCAGACTAGCACAAATACAACTTTACAGTGAACCACATTTAGGGCCACATATATGAAAGCTGTTTAGGTCTAAAACTCACTTTGTTGCCCATAGGTTATGATGAGCAAAAAAAGTGAGTTTTAAACCTATTATATTTTTATACATGTGGCCCTTAATTTCAATATGGTTGAAGAGCAATATGCACTGGTGCGTGAAATGATACCTCAGCCTAGCCTCCACTGGTATGACACAGCCCAGATCCTGCTTCTGTAGTGTGCAGGAGTTGGTGGAACATCAGACTACTAAAGGGTTAAAAGATTTAATAAGGTTTTGTAATGTGAAAATTTATTTGCACTGTTTTTCTATATCACTGTATTGAGAATGTTCTAGAATTGACCTCTTTTTCACCCGTGTTCAGCCAAGTGCTTCTGAGCATGTCTGTGAGTCATGTCCAGGTGCAAGATGTTGGTGAATTGTATCCATTTGCAGCTACTCGAGGCCTTGGCGGGAGTAACCATAGCAACATCACAGATTAGGAGGTTAATAAGATAGGAACACATATGATTCTGGGTCTCTCTGCAGAGGAGCTGTGCTCTTCTGGGTCTTTTCCATTGCCATCTCTTGGAGAGCTCATGCATCTCAAACAAGAGTATGGTTTCACTGGTGACATCCACCTTCAGGATGTCGGTGCCTATTACTGCAGGGGTCGACTTTAACCCGCATGGGAGTGGGACAGGATGGAGTTACCTCAGCGAAGCACTGGGTTTAGGTACATCACCACTACCCTGTCTTGGTCAAGTGTGGCTGCATCCGGAAAGCAAGAAGTGTGTACTGAAGGATGTCCGCTGCCATGTGCTGAACCATCTTTGCCAGGGTTTGAAGTAAAGAGGCCTAAGATGATTTGCACCGTTAACCCTTTGTCTCCTGCCTGTCATTTCTGCACTGCACATCAAGGGCACCTCGAACACCATCCATTGTGGGCAGTCGAGGGAGAGACACCACAGTGTTACACAGAAGAAAAAACTACCACCATCATCCATCTAAGTGAAGACCCCCTCTTCACTGTTGCCAGGTGCTGGAGGAGCAAGTTTGTTGCAGTTGAGCAAAGTACTAGCCACCGTGACAAGGACTGGGTTCCCCGTTGGGGCCGGCGACTTGCTGCTCCCGCCTCCCTCTCTTCTGCCTCCCTCCGTGCTGCTCCACTTCACCACACTTCTATTGGTCTTGCACCAGTCTGTTACAAAGGTCTTCTTGCTGGTCCTGGACCCCTTCATAGTCTGATTCCAGTTGCCACAGCAGACCCAACTCTTTGCCCCTTCTCCAGAAACATGTAATAATACAAGAAGTGGAAGCTTTGTCGCCATAGGACCGAGAGGGGCCTTTCTCTTTGCTTTCACAAAGTGGAAAAGCAGACACGGATTTGATCAGAACATCATATATGTTTTCAGGCATTTAGTTGACTTACTTGAAAGAGACACTTATAATATTTATGGGAAAGTCCTGCCACAGAGGTCTTCCTTGTTCACAGCCTCCCTACACAAAAGTGAAGATCTTCCACTTGTTGCAGTCTATGAGGTCTCATATTCTGTTCGAAAACCGGACGGAAGAATGAACAAGTACAATGTTTTTCGGGTGGCCACCGGTTTGGGGACTGCTGCACGGGTTTTCCATAGCGGCTGCAAACAGTCTGAAAAATCGACCGCAAACCGGTGCCGTGGGGACATGGCCTTAGCCTTAATCCTAAAAGATTCATACTCAACTGTCTTTAAATCCCTTTATGGGTATATCACATAATCTCAATTTGACAGTCTATTTGAGTCTCCTACTGAAACTTTAATCCTAGAGCCATTATTAGGCTATGTCTCCACTGCACAGAAAAACATCCGTTTTTTCAGCGTTTTTCGTAAAAAAAAAACTGAAAACAGCTCCCATAGATTCTTCTATTGTAAAAACATCCTGCTATCTCCACAGAGCGTCTTTTCTGCTCATTTTTGTAACATGTTGGAAAAAACGCCAGAGCAGGGCAGAAAATGAACTATTGGAGTTTATGACTGTGTCTCCACTGCACAGAAAAATGTCCTTTTTTCAGCGTTTTTTTTTTTTTTTTACAATGCTGTGCATGTCTGCAAAAAATGCTCCAAAATACACTCCAAAAAACGCAAAATGCGCCCAAAAACGGGCATTTTTTTCAGCTGCTTTTGACAGGCAGTGGACAAAAAACTCAGTTTTATGAATGTTTTTAGTATTTGGTTTTCTGGTCATTTTTTGTCCACAGCAGTGTAGCCTCTTTGGTAAACTTTAACCAGGTCATCTTTTTTCCAGTGTTGTGCCCAGAACCTTACTCTGATGAGAAATGTCGTATCCACTCTCTAGCTCTCACCTGTCGTCTCATGCAGGGCCATCTTAACAGTATTATGGGCCCCTGGGCAGAGCTGTGCACTGGCCCCCCAACCAACACAACCACTCACAGGAATAAATATATGGGCTTGTTCACACGGTATTTTATAATTCGATTTTGGATCTGTTTTGGATCCGAAAATTGCATCCAAATATGCAGCTGCGATCGGATCCTACACGGATCCAACACGTATCCAACACCAGCGGGAATGCTTGGATCCGTGTTGGAATGCAGTTAGATCGCACCCAAAAGTTTTAAATTATAGGGCTCCTGCTGCATCTTTCGGACCAAGAATTGACATGACAATTCTTGGGACGGATCCGAAAGACGGAGTAAGACCCGCATCAGTGATCACTCATATTAACCCCTTCACGACCTTGGACGTATGCATACGTCTAGGTCGTTTGGGGGTTAACGACCTTGGACGTATGCATACGTCCTGAAGATCGCGCAAACTCTAAAGCAGAGTTCGCGTTATCGGCGTGGGGTGTCAGCTGTATATTACAGATCTAAAGATCTCTCATTCAAATCCCCTATGGGGAAAAGTTAAGAAAAAAAAAAAAAGTAAAATAGTGAAAACATGTAAAACATAAACACGAAAATAAATAAAACACGTACACCGGCCTTTTCCTCTTCACAAACGCCAATCGCCCCAAAAAGATCAAAAATAAATAAAGTACCATATTTGGTAAATTTCCGCATGCATAATGACCTGCCCTATAAATCTGTCATGTTAATTTACCCGTACGGTAAACGCTGTAAAAAAAAACAAAAACAATAACAAATTAATTTTTGTTTCATCCCGCCGCACAAAAATGGAATAAAAGTGATCAAAAACCCCTATAAACGCCAATGTTGTACCAATTAAAACTCAGTTCATCCCGCAAAAAAAAAGTCCTAACACAGCTCTGTATACGGAAAAATAAAAAAGTTATGGCTCACAGAAGACAGAGATGCATAAATATTCTTTTACACACTAAAAACACTTTTTTTAAGTGCTTCAACATAAAAAAAACTATATAAATTGGGTATCGCCATAACAATCGACCCACAAAATAAATCAAAACTTATTAGGGATACTGCACAGTGAGCTTTTAAAAAATAAAAAAAAAAAAAACCTACTGGGGATTACATTTTTTTTTCACTCCCCTTCCAAAAAACATTTAAAACTGATCAAAAAGTCTTGTCCCCCCAAAAATGACACCAAAAAAAAAAAC
This sequence comes from Phyllomedusa bahiana, assembly GCA_025379985.1. Lineage (NCBI taxonomy): Eukaryota > Metazoa > Chordata > Amphibia > Anura > Hylidae > Phyllomedusa > Phyllomedusa bahiana. The sequence goes on from JAODAL010017785.1 coordinate 72,754, forward strand.
GTAAACTCTTCCACAAAAAACAAGCCTGTATACAGCTCCAACACAGAAAAAAAAAAAAGTTATGGCTCTCAACTATGGCAAGCAAACATGTTTTCCTTTTTTTGAAAAAAAGTTTTTTATGTATAAAAGAGTAAAAAAAAAAAAAATATAAAAATTTTTTGGTATTGCGTAATCGTAACAACCTGCTTGTAAAGCTAGCATGCAATCTAACCAGAGTGACCGCAAAAAAAAATAAAAAAAAAAACACTACCGAATTGGTTTTGTTCAAAACACCTCACAAAAACCTTATTAAAAAGTGAACAAAGTGTTGTATGCACCCCAAATGGTACCAATAAAAGCACAATTCCCCGCAAAAAAAAAAGGGCCCCAAACAGCCTGCACACGCAAAATAAAAAAGTTATGACTGTCAAAATAGGACAACATAAAAACGCATTTTTTTATGGCCCTTTTTTTCTTTTGTTTAAAAGTAAAAAAACAAAAAAAACAATAAAAATGTTACTTTGCAATGTACCGACCCCCATATAAATTTACACATCTTTTAAACAGGCAACGGCGAACACTGTAAAATTAAAGCCCAAAAAAAAATGACTGATGCGTTTTTCCCCCATTTTCATGGCCCAACAAAAAAAAAGATGGGAAAACCATGCACCCAAAAGCACAAAAAACACCCCCAATATGAGATCCATGAAGGGTGTTTAATCTAAAAAGGGTGACTTCTGGAAGGGTTTTACCTGTTCTGGTACTTTGGGGGGTTTTCAAATGCGACATGGCCCCACCAAAATCCGCATTCCAAAATCCAAATAGCAGTCCCTCCCTTGTACGCCCTGGCATGCACCCAAACAGCATTTACAAAACCCCATTTTAAGTATTGCCGAACTTGGAAAAATTGCTTAAAAAAGTTTTAGGTTCTTTTTTTTAGGATTTTCTTGTAAATATGAAACATTTTAAGCAAAATTCAGATTGGAAAAAAAAAAAATTTTTTATTTTCACAGCCAATGCTAAAAAAAAATTTTGAATCACCTGTGGGGGCTAATACCACTACCACCTGTATAATACCTTAAGGGGTGTAGTTTCCAATATGGGGGGCTTTTTAGGGGGGTTTATTAATTTTTGCACCTAGGGGTTCTTCAAACCCCCCAAAAAAAGGCGCCAAAAAAAAATTGCATTGAAAAGAAACCCCCAAATCCATAGGTTTTCCTCCAATTCTGGGTTATGGGTGACCAAATAATGCCTAGGGCCACAATGATATTTAAAAAACGGGAGAATCGGGGGGAAATGAATTACATTGCATTTTCCCTTTGGGAAATTACCGTATTTTCCGTGAATAATGGATAAATATTTAAAATCGCAAAAATAGTGAAATTTTGAAATTTCACCTCCACTTTTCTTTTTAATTTTCAGTAAAAACCCAAAGGGTTAAAAAACTTCTTAAACACTGTTGTAAAAACTTTAAAGGGGGTCTAGTTTTCTTAAAAGGGCATCATTTATGGGGGTAGCTAACAAACAGGTACCTCAGAGCCATGTCAGAACTGGACAGGTCCCTAAAAAAATTTATCTATACTGCAAATTTTCTTGAAAATGTGAGAAATTACTACAAAATTTTCTAAGCCCTCTAATGTCATAAAAAAAAAAGACAATCTAAAAAATTGATGCCAACCTATAGTGGACATATGGTAGATGCTAGTTAAAAAACAATTTTGTGGTAAATAATTATCTGTCTTGCATGCAGAAATTTTGGAACTTTCAAAATCACCAGATTTTTCAAATTTTCATGAAATTTTTGATATTTTTCATGAGAAAAACAAGGCTTGTATGGTTTAAAATTTTCTTACTAACTTAAAGCACAATGTGTCACGATAAAACAATCTCAGAATCACATGGATAGGTAAAAGTGTCAAAAAGTTATTCTCACATAAAGTGACACATGTCAGATTTCAAAAATAGGTCTGGGTCAGGAAGGCCAAAACTGGCTGGGTCCTTAAGGGGTTAAAAACAATGTAAAACACTGCTATTTATTAGATATGTGTTTGGGGTCCGACAGACTGATCTAAACACGCATCTATAAATGTATGTTACACGAAACTTAACACGCCGTGCGAACATACCCCCTACATTTTCAATAACATACATTTATATTTATTGTTTGTCAACAAAATTTGCACTATTGAACACTTTAATCCCTTACTGACACAGGATGTGCTCATACACCCTGGTGCTGGTAATATGCTTTGTAGCGGGATTACATAGACTACAGTTCAGATTTCCTATTGCAGTCTATGGGCATAGAATTACAGTCAGATTTTGCGGATGTGAAATACTGAATCCGCTTAAAAATCTGACTGTAAACCAGTGCAGTGTAGACGAGGTGCTGGTAGATGCAAAACCCCTCTTTTACTGCATGCAGGGAGGTGGGGGACAGTGTGCAGAAGCGCCTCTGTGTGTGATTGACCTGGTACAGAGACCCTCGGGTGCAGTTTGCCCACAGTGTGTGTTGGCAGGGTGGTGTTATGGTGGCACAGGTTGTGGTGTCTAGTCAGGGTGCTGGTTGCAGTCTAAGCAGTGGCATTGCCCCTGTACATGCTTCACCTGCCATGTCTGCCTGCCATCCAGTGGCTCTGCTACATAGGCAGCCACACTGAGGTTCTGCACCTGTTAGTTAGCTTCTCTTAAAGGGGTTTTATCGTTACAAAGATCATGTCTCAGATTATGGGGACAGTAAAAATAAGCACTTTTGTAATTGGGTTGCATTGCCTCTGTCACTTGGTTTAGCAGATATAAGCATCTCTGTAAATCTGTCTTCTATTTCTGCTGTTGCTGGTCAGAACGCCCCCTGGTCGATTCTCGCACCCTAGACGCGCCTCCTGCACTGTGACTGGCTGGATGACATTTCATTCAGCCTGTTGGGATATGCCCCTAGACAGGAAACGCCCCGGCCACGCCCCCCTCGCCCATGATTGGCTGCCTGCACAAAATCTGTGTTTACTCCCCTCTGAGCTGTTAAAATCGATAGTGAAACCAAGTCTGCTGGCTATTTGTACTTCTCCCCGCTTTTAGGGTCAATGTTTTGGGCAATTACTGCCTGTTAAAGGGGCTTTTGCCAAAGGTTGATTAACCTCCTCACCAGATCCAGTCCTTTAAAACTGCTACTTGGAAAAAGAAGGCGGTCTGTTCCTCAGATCGAATGCAAGCCCCGCCTCCTTATGACGTCATCACCTGTAGTGTATAACATAAGGATTCAACACTGCATCTCTATAAGCTGCTTATATAGTGCAGTGCTTAGGTGATTAACCTTGCAAGACAGAGGTTGGGGAGTTCAAGCCCCATCAGTAGTTTTTTTTTTTTTTTCTTTAAAATTTGTACACATATGGGAAAGATAAGAAAATATAGTGTAGACATCTATAATTTATTCATATACACACACAAAGCTCCCCCATATATGTCCTATCCTTGCAGTCACACCATGCACTTCCAACAAAGTGATAAAAATTTCATATATTCTGGGGATGAGACATGATATAGGGGAGCTATGTATGTGTATTTATATCATTATAGAGCTTGACATATCTATTTTAGGTCTCTCTACACATATGTAGAATTTAGGGGGGGGGGGGGGGGAATTTACCCTGTGAGGGACTAGAACTCCAAACCCCTTTGTTGTAAAAGCAATAACTCTACTACTGGCTCTCTACCTCTAGACCACCCCGCCCAAGTTAGTTACAAGCTGAGCAGGGGCCCTTTTCCCCTCAAAGCTGATTTGCTTTAACCCCCCATTTTTCACTCACATTGTCACTGACAGGAAGCAGAGATCTTTTTCTTGAAGCTGACAATTTTTTTAGTAAAGACCCTGCCTGTTTCATACAATTTGGGTGAACCACAGAAGTAAAACAGCTTGGGTTTTATTGTTG
>JAODAL010017786.1:0-76657 GCA_025379985.1 Phyllomedusa bahiana
AAAAAAACAACTCCATGCGGCCTATAAGACACGAAAGGGAGAATGTCATCACCCTGACCGGCGTTCTAGAGCACAAAGAGGGGGTTGATTTGCCAAAAAAAACCTTCTCAAACCATAAAATGCTCTAGCCCGAAAGGAAACAAAAACAGAACAGCAATGTATTTAGTAACATTTTAAAATACCCTTTCCCCAAAATTTGTTTAAGGCTGATTAATGAAATGGGAATACCTTTTTTAATCAAACTACCCCATTTAAATTACCCACGGGTATTTCTTTGGTTTTTTACTCGTCCCTTCTACCAGAAAAATCCAAGTAGCTTCAGAAAAAATGGATCGTCATTTATTGTGGGTTCTCAAAAGGGGCCCAGTATAAAAAACAATATTTTGGGTTTTTTTTATATGCTACCTAAACTGGGCCCAAAATATACCTCCCAATACTGGGCCCAATATCCCTCCCTAACTACGGGGGGGGCTCTAATATACCTACCCCAACTACTGAGGGCCCCTAAAACACTTACCTAACTAGGGGGTCCCTATAATACCTACCTGATACGGGGGGCACAATCCCTATACTCCCGGGGGGGGCCCTTTAAATATCCCTACCTAAATACGGGGGGCCCCAAATATATACCACCTAACACGGGGGCCCTTTTTTCCTTACCTAATACGGGGGGTCCCAAAATATACCTACCTAAACTGGGGTCCCAATACCTACCTACTCCGGGGGGCCCTATAAATACCTAACTGGGGGGCCTAATATATACCACATAACTCTGGGGGCCCAATATACCTAGCCAATCTGGGGCCTTATATATCCCCTACCTAATTGGGGGCCCTATATATGTACTTTTCCCTAACTACTGGGAGCCCTATAATACCTAGCAAAACTACGAAGGCCCTATATATACCTCCTAACTCTGGGACCCCTATATATACCACCCAATAGGGGCCCTATATTACCTACCAGTACTGGTGACCCTATATATCCCTAGCCAACAGGGGGGCCCTAATATCCCTACCTAACACTGGGGCCCTATTATATACCACCCCAACTACTGGGGGCCCTATAATACTTACCGAACTAGGGGGGCCCCCTTATATCCCAAGCCAACTACGATAAATGCGATGTTGTAAATTCTTACATTTACAATCATTAAATTACAAATTTGAGAACAAATAAACAAAGAGCTGTGTTATCTAATCTCTTTTTGGGTTTCTGTAGTCCGAACCCAAAAGGGGAAATACAACAGCTGGGGAAGCCCAAGGGAAATGTTCTCATCCCTTCCACTGCAACAAATGTTGCCCCCGACCCTTTTTAATTTCCTACCCACGATTCCTTCCAAAATGTTTTCTTAATCAGACAGCAAATTAAGAAAAGGGTATATGATTGATGCTGAGCATAGTGTCAGAAGAAAAGGCTTCAGCCCCTTTCTGAAAAGTTATGGCTCCCTGGGGCTTTGTATTTTTTGTCACTGGGGGGATGAAGGGTGATGACAAAGGTTGTATCCGCGTGCATCCCACGGAACTTTAGAAGAGCAGTCTTCCCCAAAAGCAGTTTCCTCTGGCGGTTTGAACTTGGAGGGAAATGGGAATTAAACAGAGCCAAAGGACATAATTAAGAAATAAAACTTCTCTTGCTTTGACTTGGGACTTTGAAGAGTTCTCGTCTTCGATTATAGACAGACATTCTAAGCCTTTGGGCAATATTGGCAACTGAAAAGTTTAGACCTAATACGCTCCCAGGGCAAATTGAAATATGTGGCAAAAAAAAGTTTTACTTTGATTAATTATTCCATCGTTAAAATCCCCGCAGTCTCTAATCGCCCCTTCATTCCTGCACATCTTTGTGCGCCTTAAAAAACGGGAGAACCCCAAAAATGGCCAAAACTACACCCATGGGATTCCTTTCTTCATGTTGTGCACATTAAAACCCTTGTCTCTTGTTGGAGGTAGAACTAATGTAAAACTAACACCTAGAACTAGATACTGCGATAGGAGCATCTCAAATATCTAATTTCCCAAAATGATCTAACTATATAATTATGTTTTTTTATAACCTATATACTACATTGTAGTTATCTATTTAATTAAATTTATCTGCGTCTACTCTATCTATCTATCTATCTATCTATCTTTTTCATCTATCTCATATTATCTACTTCTCTATCTCATACTATTACTATTCAATCTATCTATCTCATATCTATCTATCTATTAACTCAATCTTTAAACTCAATTCTGTCTTATCTATCTATTATAGTTCTGTCCTATCTATTACTATCCCATATCTATCTTATATTATCTATCTATCCCATTCTATCATCTATCTATCATCTTTTCTTATTATCTATATACCCACGCGATGGCCCACCAGGGGATGGGAAAATCGACACCCCGGACAGGGGGGCCCCAATGTTTCAAAAAGAAGGAGGGGGGCCCCGCCTGTCTAATTGAAAATAAATGCCAACACTGCTTTAGAAGGGAGTGGGAGCTTGCTGTTAGAGAGAGGAGGCCCGCGCTGCGCTCACAGCGGTGCTCAGTACATTCTCACTTACATAGCGCCGCTGTGAATGGAGCACCGGGTCCTGCTCTCTCTCTGGCTGTCTGTGAGCGGGACGATTTGAATCTGTGAAATCCCCGGGGCAGGGCCTCGCTAACTTGATCAGATGCGCTGGCATTAAGGCCCGCCCCCGTGGGTGGGGCTTCACAAATTCAAATTGTCCCACATACAGACTCAGACAGGGGCCGAAGCTCCCTTTACAAAAAGCAAGGAAGGGGAGGACATGTGATGTTACTATTGACGCTGTTTGAAGCGCACCCCCACCAAAACCACAAGCTCCCCCTCCCTTCCAGAGCACTGCCCCCCATATATATAAACACCTACCTGAGTGGCCTGTATATACCTGCCTGAGGGGGAAAATATCTCCTGTTGAGGGCCCCTATAACCGCCTGAGGGGCATATATAATATACCTCTTGAGGGGCCCCTATATACCTGCCTGAGGGGCATAATATACCTGCTTGAGGGGCCCCGTATCTACTTTCCTGAGGGGAATATATACCCCTTGAGGGGGGCCCCAAAGTACCTGCCCTTTTGAGGGCCCCCTTTATACCTGTTTGAGGGGGCACAAAATTTATTTTATATATATATCACACACATATAAAATATTTTAAATTTATATTTAAATATAATATTAAAAATTTTACCTGCTTGAGGGGGTATATATACCTGGCAAATGGGGCCCATATATATTTTACCCTTTCTTAGTGGCTCATATATAACCTGCCCATGGGGCCCTATATACCTACTGAGGGCCCCATACATGACCTGCCAAAATGAGGTGCCTATATTTACGTATACCACCTAACTGAGATTTCCCATCTATGAGGGGATATAAATACCCAACTGAGGAGACCTATATAGCTTCCTATCTGAGGGGACCTTTAACACCTACCTAATGAGGGGGACTTTAACCTATAGGATTTGCTGGAAAAGTGAGGATACTAAATATTTGTGCCAAAACTGGGGGGGACGAGTTTTTGGCCCACATGAAGGGGGTGAACGGGATGGAGAAAAAAAGGGGAACACGAACACTCATTCAAGAATTCCTTGTGATCACTTAATGTAGCTGAACTGTAATCACTTAATTTGTGCAAAGTGTAATGGTTTATATTCAGTAAGGGGTGTGGGGGGTTTTATTCATTCCCTAATAGTGGTGATATGTGGTCATGGTGTTCGGTATTTTCAGTCTTATATGTTGGAAAGGGGTCATGAGTGGGGGTATGATTCACACTATTGGTGGTGATATGGGGTCATGTGGGAGATATGATTCAGTCCTAATGGGGTGATATTGGTCATGATGTGGAGGTTGATTCAGTCACATGTGGTGGTGATATGGGGTCATGGGTGGGGGTATGATTCAGTCACGTTGGTGCTATTGGTATAGTGTGGTGGTATTATTCAGCACTGTGTGGGGCTTTTGGGGTTATAGTGGGGTGGAAATTATTCAGGTACTTTGGTGGTATATGGGTCAGGGTGTTTGGTGTTTTTTTTCGGGGCATATGTGGTGGTGATATGTGGTCGGGTTTTGTGATTTTTTAAGTCACTATGTCGGGGTGATTTGGTCATGATTTTGTGGCATTTTTCATCATTGTGGGGGTAATTTGTGTTCATGGTGTGCAGGCTCGGACTGGCCCACAGGGGAATAGGGCAAACTCCCGGTGGGCCCCTGAGCATGGCAGACTTGGAGTTGTTTTTTTAACTCCATATACATTCTCAAGAGGCAAAAAAAGCATAGAAAGAGAGACAAAAAGCAAGAGGCAGAGCACAGAAGGCATGTACAGACATTAAAAGTAGCCCCAGGGTGGGCCCCTAAAATAAACTCCACCGGTGGGCCCCTGAAAGCTCAATTGTTTGGGCCACTAGAGTCAACTCCACCTGTGGGCCTTAGGCACCCCAGTCCGACACTGATGGTGTGGGGATTATTCATCACTATGTGGTGATGATTTGTATTATGATGTGGAGTATTTGGTCTTTGTGGAATTATTGATAATTTTTGCTTGGATTCTGGGTTTTTTGAGCGGGGTTTTTTTTGTAATGGGGACGACCATTTTTTATTGGTTTTATCTCACTACTTTGTGTTACAGCTTTTTTATATATATTTTTTGTATAAATATATTTCGGGAAGGAGAGAAAATACTTTAGCCTTTTTTTTTTCCCACCCGGTGTCCCCGCTGCTTAGATGAGGGAACTCGGGAACCCCCGCGCTCCATTTGATTACAGATTGTGTGATACATCCAATCTGTAGAAGTTGAGGTGGAAACCCGGGGGACACCCTACAGGTGGCAGACAGCGGGGAAAATTGGGGCCCCCAAAATCAACTTCCCCTTTGGTGGGCCCCAGGCACCCAGTCTGACACTGTATATCTCATACTATTATTATCTATTATCTATTATCATCTATCAAATTTTAAACCAGAAGTTTCCATCCACTATATAAAAAGCCCCACTGCATATTTTTTTTACTTTTGACCCAAATCAGAATGAAACCTTTCCCCTTTCCGGTCAATTAGGAACCAAAATTATTTCTATTTGCCAAATACCAGAAAAATGAGAGCTGACAAGTGAGCTGCAGAGAGCCGGAATTGTCAGCTTATTGTGGATTCTTTTGTGGCCGGTATGAAAACAAAGCTTTGATATTTTTACAGTCATATTAGTCGCATTTTCTTCATGTGATTTACTGCTGGGAGCTGATTGGGTGATGGAGGACACCCCCCTTTTGTATAATTACCTTATTATTCTAGAACGTAGTTATGGCCAGGATCAGAGTTATCTTCCAGTCTGGCCAGCTGTAACTTACAGAGCGGGCTCCATTCCTGAGCACCTTTTATACTGCTTTCTTGACATTATGACGTAAGTGTACAACAAATATTGAGAGACACTTAAAGGGGTTTTGCCACGATGTAATGTTGACGTGGGATCCTCCAAAATTGATTTTTAATCACTTTTCTAAATATATATTATTACAAAAATTGCAGCCTGAGAGAGCTACAGCCTTCCTTAAATGCCCTTAGTTACTTCAAAGTTTGTATTAGATACGACCTGACAAGAGCTGCTGGACGGGCTTGTGCAGAGAGAGCTTCTTATCTGATGAGACTGAGCTGCAGAATTTTTCAAGGCACCGGGAAAGCAATATGTTTTTCTTTTTATACAGAATAAACTAGTTGTAGTGTGATTAGACCCCTGCTTTATCTGATGAAAAGAGAACATGAAGGAGCTTTCAAGCTGCTGAGGAGAAAAACTGTTGTCTTTTGTATACAGAACCCAAACTAGTTGCAGTTTAAATTATTTCAGTGAACATGTCACACGATCCCTTATGCAGCTTTGTGCTCTGGCTGTGTGTGTCTCTCTCTCTTTCAGCTCCGTGATTTGTTTACATTAGCTTTTTTAGCAGATTCGGCTCCTCCTGGCCCAAAACCCCCTTTTAAAGGGTTTGTCCTCACCACTCTGATTAGTGAAACGTAAATGAAGACTAGTGCCAAATACATTGTTGTTTTGATTTTTATTTTTATTTAGGAGTCAAAGAAGATTTTATCTCCTCTCAGAGTACACAAGTTTCTCTGGTTACTGACCACTTCTTCCACAATTCTCTCTCCTCTTTCTCTATCTGATTGATCCCAAATCATTCGACCTGGTGAGTCACTCCTGCAAAAGTCTTATCTCTAAAAAACGGATTTTGTTTACCTAACCAAATGACAAGCTTTCACTCATTTGAGCTCTGTAGCCTTGTGTACTATGGATTATAAAACCTCCCACAGTCATGTCACTGTTACAGGCTCAGCTAGGAATAGCAGAGCTGATATGCCAATCACTGCTATAGACTGGCCCACAGCTTGAGCGGGAAGTGTGAGTCTGAAGCTGCCTGTGGCTCTTTGATGGTGCGACAACCCCTTTAATTCAATGTCACAATTCTGGGCAAATTCAAAATCATGAAGGCTTGAAATGGTTAATTAATTAAACTAACCCATTTAATAGTCTACGCTAGGTGTATGTAAACATACTGTATGTCCTTCAGTTCCTCATCAGTCATGTCTGTAATGACGGCTCAGATAATTCGGGAGTTTCATGCCGATATTTATGCCTGAAGACAAGTCAGGAGTAGGATGATTAATTATAGATGTAACAACCTAATGATTCAGCCTAATATTGTAATGGGGGAGTCAAACTAACCACTATTTATGGCTGCCTTCACTAATAATCCATCTCTTCTGTGGGACATTATCTCTAATGTTCAATAATGTCTGGCTTTACTAAGAAATGAAAAAAAAACAAATTCTTCCACAAAAAGGAGGGAGACGTCTGTCTTCGTCTAGGAGCCTCAATTGGAAATCAGTGCCCTTTCGAAAGTATTGGCCCCCCTTGAACTTTTCAACCCCTTTTTCAAATTTCGGCTTCAAACATAAAGATATAAAATTTAAAAATTTTTTTTTTTTTAAGAAAAACACCAAGTTGGACACAATTGTGAAGTTCAACAAAATTTATTTTATATTTTAAAATTTTTTAAAAAATAAAAAAAACTGAAAAATGGGGCCCTGCAAAATTATTTTTTACCCCCCTTTAAATTTAAAACTTTGTAGCGCCAAACCCTTTTTCTGCGATTAAAAGCGCAAGTCGCTTGGGGGTTTTTCCCCTAAACAGTTTTGGGACATAGAGGGGGCTGAAAAAACTTGCCCAATTTTTTCTTTGGGGAAAACAAACTCGAGATCAGTGAATTAGCTGGCAACATAATGTGTTTTGGGCAAGGTACGACCCGAGTTTTTAAAAATTTCTCAAAAAAAAATCAGTGGGAAAAAACTTTTAAATTTTCCCTTTTGGGTTTAACTTAAAATTTTTCGGGTTTTTTTGTTGTTGGGGGGTACTGAAAGGACTTGATTCTTCTTGTGGAGATCCAGCTAGTGAAGAAAAAAAATTTCTGGGGAAAAAAAATATGCAAAAAAAGCCTCTCCCCTAATTTTAAAAAAAATCTCTTTTGGTTTTCCCCCTGAAAGGGGTTACTCTGTAAGTAATTTTTAGTCCGGGGGTTTTTAAAAAACTTTTTTTCCCTTTCCGGGGTAGGTCCCGCAAATAGAGGGAAAATTTTTTCTAGGAAAACAGAGATAAATTCATTCTCATCTAGATGGAAAAATGTTCTCTCTAATGCTACCTCTAGCAATCTACCCTACAAGTTAATCTCCAGCCATGTAGTATGAAAAAACTGTTTTCCCCTTTGTGGGGATTTCTAGTACAAAAAACTTTTTGGGGGAAAAAATAGAAAATACTTCCCCCAGATAAAAAAATTGGTTCTTTGGTGCACCTGTGGGTGTTTCGGTGAAGTAAATTTTCCAAACTGCAATTAAAAGGTATTGATCAGTGTCGGACTGGGCTACCTAGGGCCCATAAGTGGTTGATTCTAGGGGCCCACAAGTTGAGCTGTTCCTGGACCCACCAGTGGAGCTCATTTTAGGGGTCCACCCTACAGCTCCGGGTAAATGAGGGTACATCCCTCTTTTAAACTCTGCCTTTGTATTTTGCCTCTTTTCTCTGCTTTTCTGCCCTTCCAAGGATGTTATAAAGTTAAAAAAAACCCAGGTCGCCCAGCCCGGGGGCCCCCCCGGGGGTTTCCCCCTTTTCCCTGGGGCCAGGAGCCGGTATTGATTCTCCCATATTATATGCAAAAAATTCAAAATTTAAAAAAAATCAAACTAAATAAATAAAATTTATTAGAATTTTTTTTTATTTAAGCTTTGCTCCGAAAAATTGTCTATCAATTTCCTTGCTCTAAGGAGGATATAATGGTTTTTATTCTTCAGCTAAGCAGCGCAATTCATCTTTCCACTCCGGTGTTTAATTTTTATTTATAGTACCCCCCCCGGGGCTTCCCAACCCCGCAACTGTTCTGTAATCACGTATCCGTGCTCCTGACATGTTTTCATTACCTTCACTTTAAAAGCTACATATATTTCCATAACTAAACGTCTCTTTTTATGCACTAAGCGTAAACATATGTTAATAGCACATTACAGTAACTGCTTTATAAAATATCCTCACATCAATAAAACTTTTATCCTGCGCCTTCCCGTAAACTCAATGACTACATTCTCTGTTGGATAATCATAGAGAGAGCGTAAAAAAAAAAAGAAAAAAGCCTTCAAAGCGGGAGCTACTTAAGGAAAAGTCCAACAAAATGACTCAAATTTCTAAAACCCTTTTTTGAAGTAGTGGTAAGAAAATGTGCCCATCCCGGAAAAAAAATAAATGTTTTGCCATATTCCCATCGGCGTCCTCAGGGGGGAAACCTGGCCCCCCACTCCCTTCTGACATTATAACATCAATGAACATATTTCTGTCATGAACTCATAAAACAAAATCTACAAATCCATTCCAGTACCACAGAACTTTTCATATATTATTATAAGGCGTTATCTAATACAGTCACCGGACAGGAATCATGAATATATGAAGTATCTGGATACATATTTCATTTCACAAATTTACATTCTGGTTTATCTGAAAAAAAAAATACATTTTGTTTTAAATCTACAAATTTTTGATAGTCCGAAATTTTGCCATAATACAAGTTGGGCGTAGATCAAACAGGTATACCCACCACATTTGCTTGACTGCTCTCTGAACTCCCATAGTGGAGTTAATTCTTGGGGCCCATCAGTGGAGTTAATTACTGGGTTTCCCCTTTGGAGCTAAATTTTTGGGGGCCCACTAGTGGATTTAAATTTTTCTGGGACCCCCCCAAATTGGGTTTTAAAATTCTTGGGACCCACCATTAACATTGATTTTTGGGGGCCCACCAGTGGGGGTTGATTCTTGGGCCCAACAGAAAAGGGGTTTTTGGGGGCCCTCACAAGAAGGGGTAAATTTTTTGGAGGCCCCACCAAATTGGGGTTAAATTTTTTGGGGACCCACCAGAAAACGTTAAAATTCTTGGACCCACCAGTGGAGTTGATTTCCTTAGGAACCCCAAATTTGGAGTTTGTTTCTTGGATTCTACCAAGGGAAAGGTTTTGGGTTCTTGGGCCCCCAACCAGAAAGGGTTTAAACCCCTTGGGCCCCCCCACCGGGGGTTTTAATTTTTGGGTTCCCCACCAGAAAAGCTGATTTTTGGGGGCCCCAAAATTGGAGGTAAATTTTTGGGTATCTCACAATTTAGAGGTTGTTTCTTGGGGCCCAAAAATTTGAGTTTGATTCTTTTGGCCCATCAGGGGAAATTTGTTTTTTGGAGCCCACCAGGGAGGTGTTTAATTTCTTGGGGGCCAACCAATGGATTTTGTTTCCCGGAGTCCACCAAATTTAAATTTTGGGTTTCTTGAGGCCCACCCAAGTGGAGGTGATTTTTTTGGGTCTCATTTTTTGGATTTGGGATTTCTTGGGGCAAACCAAAATGGGGTTAATTTTTTTTTGAAACATGACTTTATTTTCCCATTTTGCTTTACTGATTCCCCTTTTCCCCTTTTCCCCTTTTCTTGAAAAAAAAGCCTCCCCTTTTTTTTTTTTATTAACCCCATGCCCCCCATGGCCCCCAAGGGGGTCTGCCATACCCAGGGCTCTCCAAAGGTTTCCCCTGCTTCCCAGTGGGGTAGTAAAGCCGGGTTTCCAAGATGTAGGGTAGGCTAAGACATTCCCCTTTAAACCCAAAACATTTTAGCTTGAAAAAAGCAGGGGGAAAAATTTTACTCAGATCTTTTTGGGCTTTTAAGCCAAGTGGGCCCTATAATCCCCCATAACTGGATACGACCTTTTTGTCCCTTTGACGGGGGTGGACACCAAAAATTTTCAAAACCCAAAAAGACCAGCCTTATACTGCATTTCCTTCATCTTAAATGATATAAAGTCAAACAGTGTGCAAATCACCATACAAAAAAGAGAGAAAAAATTTTTTGCAAACTAAAATAACAGTCCCAAATGGGGGGCCCAAAACAACATTTTCCCATACCATTCCCTAAAAATTAACTGTACATTTTTTGCCCCCAACAAAATACGGGCCAAAAACATTTTGGGCCCCAAAGGGTCAGACCCCACATAATGAAAAACCCTTTAAAAATAAAAACCAAACCCAGAAACCAACAGGGGTGTTTAAACGCTCCCAAGGGCCCCAAAACCCAAAGCTTGCAAAAGAAATCATCTGTGCTTAAAAAAAATTTTCCACCTGGAACTTTTAAAATTGGGTTTATTTATTTGTAACACCCTCAATCTTCGAGAAGGTTTTTTTTTTAAATGTCGGGAACTCAAACCCCAATTCAACCATATGGGGGTTTTGTCTAAAACTACGGGACACCGGGCTCCCTTTTCCCCTTTTAAAGCTGCGGGCATTTTTTCCCCTCTTCGGGGTTTCCCTATTTTCCAGTTCAAACTGTGGGGGGTTCAAACCCCCTTTTTCAGGCTCCCCACTTCCTGTTCAAGCGGGTGGGGGGGTTTTCAAACGTTTTTCCAGGGCTCTCACTTCCGTTTCGTTGGCTGGGGGCCGGGTTTGGACAGCTTTAGGTTTTTTGGTTCCCATTTCCCCAGTTCAAAGCTGGGGGTTTTTACAGCTTCAGGCTCCCACTTCCAGTTGGGGGTTTTGGGCGGCTCAACAGTTTCCCGGCCCCAAATTTTTCCGTTCGGGGGGCTGGGGGTTGGTTTCTAAAAGCTTCAGCCCAAAAAAACCCCCCTATTTGTCCACAAAAAAATTGCAATAAGGGGGGTTTTGCACGGGTTGGGAGGCAATCTGGGAACACCCCCAGGGGAAACTCCTAAATATGAGGGGTCTGGTTTTTGGGGGGTTCCGGGGGAATTTGGTTTCCAAATTGAAAGAACCCAGACACCCCTTTGAACATTAAAAATTTTTGTCTCTTTTTTTAATGTAGTTTACAAAACAGGGGAGGGAAAGGTTAAAAAAATTACTTAAGGAACACAGAGAAAATTTTTACTTTGTTCACATTTTGAATAAAAATTAAACCTTTTGAACTATAAAAAAGGGTTTTAGGGGTCTCTGATGAAAAAGGGGGAAAAAGGGGATGATTTTCTCAAACTGTATAAAGGATATAAATTAAAAGAAAGACAAAACCAAACAATACTTCCCCTAAAGGGGGGACCTTCACACTTGGACTCCGTGGAAAACGATTTAAAAAAGGGGTTTTGCTCACAAACGGGGGATTGTTTGCTTTTTAGGGTTGGGAAGTTTTCCTTTCAAAAAAAAAAAGTCCCTTTGCAATATGTGTCTATTAACATTTTCCTACCTTTTCCCTTAAAAATCCCTTTTTTAGGGGCTGGCATCATTCCTCAGGTCGTTTAAATGCTAAAAGCCCTTTAAGGATCTTTTCCGATAGGCGCCAATACCGGGTTTGCAATAAATACAGACCCGGGGGTTTCCTCAGAAAGTTAAATCACTGAAAGGCCCAGTAAGGGGGCCTTTTATAAACCCAAATAAATACTGAATTAAAAAAGGGACACTGAGAAAAAAAAGGACTGCAATGTAAATTTTCTTTTTTCATTTGTGGACTGGAGGGGAGGGCGGAAATTTTTTTGATACTTCGCAAAATGCGGTGTGGGTTTCCACCGAAATGGGGACCCAAAACGATTTAAAAAAATCCCTTCAAAAAAGCAGGAAGGGGCTTCATCTAGGGGGGGCCCCAGGAAAACTTTCCCCCCAAAAACTGGCAAATTTTTTCCAGCCTGATGGGTGTAAAGGGGGGCGGATTTTTGGAAAAGGCCCTTCCCCCCCCATATGGTTTTCTGGCAAATTTTCCAGTACCCCCACCATCAATTTTAACGGTGGGAAAACCTAGCCTCTCATACGCATACTTTAAGCCTTATGGGGGCAGCAAATTTACAAAACAAAGCACAAGCACAAAAAAAAAAATTTCCTCATTTTTTACACATAACCAAAGCATTTTTAAAGCACAAACTATTAAGGCATTAAAACTTTTTTTCAAACTCACAAGAATTGGGGGACAAAAATGTCCGGTCTACTGTTTACACACACATCCCAAAAAAACCCAAAATTTAAACCTTTTTGGAACCCTTAAAATTTAAAAATTTACTAAAGGAGTCTTTTTGGGACTCCTTTCTTTTTTTTATTTCTTTTTCTTTGACTACTTTTTTTCGGGAATTTCCCCGGCTTGAAACCGGGGGATTTTTCCCCCTCAAAAAAATAAAAGTAAAAAAAAGATTTTGTGGGGAATAAAAAATTTTTGGTGAAAAAATTTGCCCCGTTTTTTTTTTAAATTTTTAAAACCAAAACTAAACCGGGAAAGGGACCCATTTTGGGCCCCTCCCTATTTATATTTTGGGGTTCCTTTTAATTTTCACTAAATTTTTTCTATAAATTTTTTTGCATAATTTTTCCTCTGCCCTTTTTTTACCCTAGTTCAATAGATGTTTTCAATTTAAAATTAAAATTTTTACTTTTTTCCCTTGTGTTTTCCCCTGCTTTTTAAATTCCCGGTGAATGGGGGAAAAAAATAGCTTTTTTACTCTAGGCTCTTATCTTTTTGCTAATAAGGGGGGTTTTTTTTTTCCTAAGGTTCTAGCAGGAGACAGAAACCCCTTGGATATGAAATTTTAAACAATCATTTAAACTAAAGAGACAAAGAAAACCCAGACGCAGACATACGAGCTCTAAAAACTCATCCCGGGTTTTAAAGGGATTATGAAATATTTTAAAGCTGCCTGTAAACCCTGATTACCCCCCAAACCTACTTTTGAAGGGGGCAGAACAGTTATTATTTCTTTTATTTTTTCATTTCATTTCTTTTTTTTTTCCAGCAGGGAACTATATAAATTAGGAAATTTTTGTGGGGAAAATATGGAGAAAAAGACGTTTGAAAAAAAGCCTCAGGATTTTCTGGCAACTTTTTTGGGCCCTTTCCCATACCGGGAGAATAAAGGGAAAACCCCAATTTCGGGAAAAATGTTTTTTATTCTTTGGAAAAGTGAGAAGTTTTTCCATTCCTAAAGAAAAATATCAAGTAAATTTCTGAAGACTCAGGGAAAACAAATCCAGAAGGTAAGTAGTTATTTGTATTTATTTTTTTTTTTCCCACACCTAAAGTTGGGGCCCTGTCCCCCACAGCAAATTTTTGGCTAAAAATGGGCCCCCTTGGATATTCTTCCCGGGCCAAATAAAAAAGGCCCGGACCGCCCCTCTTTCCCTTGAAGCCCGCCCCCGAACCCCGGGGTTTGGAGCCGCGGGTAAAGGGAAACAGAGAAAGCGCTTGCTTACCCCCCCCCCCCCCCCCCCCGCCCCCAAAAAAGGGCGGTTTCCAGCCCGGGGGGTTTTGGGGCGGATTTTCAGGTATGAAACTCCCTCTTTTACTAAAGGGGGCAAGGTCGGGCCGATTGGGGTTTAGAAAATCCGGTGGGAAAATTTTCCGCCGCTAATCCAGGCCAGGTGAAAGGGCCCCCTTACAAAAAAAAAAATTCTAAATTTTCATTATAATTTTTTCCCCAATTATTCCAAGCCCCTTCAACTGGGGATCGGGCTCATGCAGTTTTTTTTTGCCTCGGACCTCCCCCGGGGGTTTCCGTGGGACAGAAAAAAACAGCAAAACTCCCAAAAAAGAAAGAACAACAGTAAACCGAGGGGCGGCAAAGGGTTTAATGCAACAAACAAACAACCAGGAAGGCGAATCTAAAGGGGAATACTATTTTAAGCGGATGGTTTTTAATGGAAACCTTTTTTAAATTTTTGGAGAACATTTGCCGGAAAGGCTTGACGGGGCCAAAATATTTTTCGAGAAGCACCTCCCCCTACAGGATACGCAAAAAAATATCATTATCGATGGGTCCTTTGGCGAAATGGCTTTTAAATTTTTTGATTAAATAAATATTGACACATAAAAAGGGAAAATGTACCTTGCAAAAGGAAGCAGGAACAAAAATTTTCCCAAGTTTATCTATCTGATGAGGGGGCTAGATGCATTATTTGGGGGATATTCTTTTCTCATTTGGAAAAATCTGGCACGAACCCCCACTCGTTTAGAAAATTTTTGGGGGTAATAAACTGGGGATACCGTTTTTCCCAAAGCGACAATGTCTAGGGCCCCGGCTTTTTTTTTGAAAAAAAGGGGTTTTCCTCAGATTTGAGATAAAATTTTACTCGTTTCGGAAGACGGGAAAAAGGGACAATTTTTTTGCTCTATTTTCTACTGGGGGGACAGGTTTTTTGAAAAATTGTTTGCTTTTAAACCAAAACCCTGTCCCATACATAAGGGTTGAAAATGACAATTTTTTTTCCCAAGCAAAACAAGTTTTCCCAATTTCACGCAGTACATCCCTTTTCCAAACCAGAAAAATATGGCCAAAATAGGGGCCAACTGTTTGAAAAGGAAAAGAAAAATACTGGGCAAAGGGTTTCCCTTTCAAAGGCAAAAATTACAACACACCGTGCGAGGACCTTTTAAAGCTGCCCTTTGGTGGTAAAAAAATTTAAATTTGGGACCCTTTTTTTGGAAAAAAGGTCGCAATGTTACAACCGATAATTTTTTTTAACTTCAGTAAAATTACTAAACCCTTTAAAAAAAGAAAGGAAAAAACCTTTTTTTGGGAACACGGGAAAGAAGAAAGGCGAGAAGTGCCTAAAGAAATAAAATCCATGAAAGAGGTTTTTAAAAAACACAAAGTGTTTTAGAAAAAAAACTTTTTTAAACACTTACAGTATATCAAAAAAAAGGGGCAACAAAAATTTTTTGTATTTTGGAGTTTTTCCCAAACAGGATTTTTTGTTTTTTGTGTCTGTTTCCCCCAAAAAAAACCCAAAAAAAAAACTGTAAATTTTTAAAACAATGAAAAAAAATATGGGGGTAATGTAGGGGGATAAAGAAGGGCAAAAAATTATACCAAAACGAAAAATCCCCAAAAGGGAAAGGGGCCTTTTTCTTTGCATTTTAAAAGGGGGCCTTAATTTTTGCGGGAAATAAATGCATGGATAAAATTTAAAGGAAGATTTCCCCCACCAAAAAATGTCACCAAGGCTTTTTTTGCAAACGTTTGTGAAGAGTTGAGGGCCCTTTAAATTTTCACAGAAGGGGGAAAAGGGTTCCACGTCCCAAGTTTTTACATGCCAAAATAAATTGGTTCAAACAAAATTTTGGCCAGACCAAAGAAAAGTGCAAGAAAAAAGATCTGTCGGCAATTGAAAGGGACTTGTGGTAAGTTTTTGGGTGTGGGCAAGGGTACTCCCCAAAAATAAAAAGGCAATAAAAAAAATTTGTAAAACACAAAATTTAATAAAAAAGGTGAATTCTGCCGATATTTTCTTTTTTTATGCTCCCCCCACCTACTTTTCTCTGTTTTTTTGGTTTTTCATTTTTTTAATTTTTTATTTTTGTTGGCACTTAAATAAAAAAAAATTTTTTGGAAAAACGTCAAATTAAAATTTTTTTTGGGTTTTTTTTTGTAAAAAAAATAAGAAAACAGTAAAAAAAAAAAATTTCAAAAGCATTACGTTATCTCACAAAAAAATTACTTTAACAAAAAAAAATTATTAATAAATAACCCAAAATAAAACCTCAAAATAAAAAAGAAAACAAGCAAGGGGGTCAAAATGAATCCTTTTATTTGTTCTAGGCGGGGTCACGAGTCCATTTGTTTCCCAGTGTTAAAAAAACCATAATGGGGGGAAAACTGGGCACAGGGGATCAGGATAAAAGGGAGAGGGTTTTTAAAAAAAAAGGGGGTTCCCTTCCCGCTTTGGTATAAAACTAAACAAGGAGAAAGCAGTT
Organism: Phyllomedusa bahiana; assembly: GCA_025379985.1. Classification (NCBI taxonomy): domain Eukaryota; kingdom Metazoa; phylum Chordata; class Amphibia; order Anura; family Hylidae; genus Phyllomedusa; species Phyllomedusa bahiana. The sequence goes on from JAODAL010017786.1 coordinate 16,251, forward strand.
TTAAGGGGGGTGGGGGCCCCGTGTGGAAGTTGGGGGGTCAGTTTTCTAATGGGAGCAGTTTTCTAGAGCTGATGGGGGCGGGGCCCCTTTTGGGGTGTAGGGGGGTTTCAGTACTGTTAATACATCATTCTGATTAATTTAATTTTTTTGGCCACAGTGTTTGGAAAAAAAAAAAGGGTTTAAGCCAATTTTAAAAAAAACGGGAAAGTTGGGTTTAAGGCTCCCCGGCCGTGAAAGACTTTTAACCCCGCAAAGTTTTTAAAAAAGCTCAGCCGGTTTTAAAAGGTTTTCCCCCGAAAGGGGATATTTTTGAGAATTTCTCTTGGGGATTGGTATAGTAAACCGGACACTGAAACCAAAAGGGAAAACTAGTAATTATCTTTAAAAAAGGTCCAAGTCTTTTCCCCGGTAATTATAGACCAGGCTTTTTAAACCCTGTTTTTGGGGAAAAAAGGGTTTTTAGGGCTCATAAAGGGGGCTAAATGCAAATATGGGCAGACTTTCAATATTAAAAAAGTGATTGCCAGCATGGGTTTTTTCTAAAGGGGCAGAAGGGGGTTTTCGACCAATCGGGTCGTCTTTATGAAGAGATGAGGGAGAAGTTTTTGGGTTTGCAGGGGGGCGGGAAAATTGTGTTTTTTTGACTTTGCAAAGGTGTTTGACATTGTCCCTTTTTAAGCTTTTTTTGGGTAAAAAAGAATTCCCTTGGGTTTTGAGAAAAACAGTGGGGTAAAATTTGGGTTAAAAAAAATGGCTTTCGGATTTACTCAGGAGGTGGGGTTAAAAAGACTTTCCCACCCGTGGGTTTCCCCCGGGTTTTAGTGGTGGGGGAAAAAGGGGTTCCAAAGGGACAAAAAATCGCAGGGATCATTGTTCCCCGAGGGGGGGGAACTGGGGGCTTGGGGGAAAACAAAAATTTTTGAAAAATCTTTGGGGTTCTTGTAGATCATGAGTTACAGAACCCGCAATTTTTGGTCAATCCCCTGCCTTAAAGGGGAAGTAAAAATTTTGGGGTGTATTAAAAGAGGGATGGGCTTTTCCCGGGAAAAAAGGATGTCTTCTAAAAACCCCTGTATAAAAATTTGGGTTTTGGGCCCCACTTGGGAAAATTTCGTTCATTCGGGGCCCCAGTTTTTAAAAAATTTGAAAGATGTAATAGAGCTAAAAGAGAGTCCAAAGAAAGAGCAACCAAACTTTTAAGGGGAAATGGGCATCTTTGTTATGGGGGAGGGGGGTTATTTAAATTTTTAAATTTTTAGGGCTTTAGAAAAACCGGCTTCAGTGGGGGCAAGATTAAAATTTTTTATAATTATATAAAATTTGGGCCCTTTTCAAAAAAGTAAAGGGGAAAAATTATTTCAAGTGAAGCCCCCCAAAAGACAAGGGGGCATTCCCTTCGGGCAAAAGAAAAAAGGATTTAAACTCCAAGAAGAAAAACGTTCTTTATGTAAGAACTTAAAAACGTGGAATATCTTTTCCTGGGAGCTTTGGGCACAGAAGAACCCGGTGAGGGTTTCAAAAGGCCTTTTGATTACCAACCCGAAACAAAAAAATATTTTTTACATATTTTACCAAATACAATTGGGATTCCCCGTAAAGGGGCGGGCTCTGGGGTTTAAGATGGAGTTTTTTCCCAGGGCAAATTGGTTCTTTTCCCTTTTGGGTTTTTAAAAAGGGGGATTTTTACCATTGGGGAGGCTTAAAACCCCTTTTCTCTCTCCCTTTCCCATTTTAAAAACCCCCCTTGGGTTTAACTTATGGAACGTTTTCCTTTTTTTTTAAACCCTACTAATTATGTAAAATTTTTAAATTTTTTACCCCAAAGAACACAAGGGAAAAAGGGCAAAATAAAGGGTACCCCAAAAAGTTTTTTTTTCAGCCTATTTGTCTAAAGAGGGCAGAGTATGAGCAACCAACCCTATAACAATAAACCCCTTTGGGGGGCCCTTTCCCCTAGGGCCATAACACATGTGACCAAATTTACAGAACTTTCCCCAAGCAGAGGAAGCGAAGGCGGTTATGTAACAAGCCCTGATGTCGTAAGGAATACACATTCCCAGTCATTCACTAGATGTGTGTGGAACAGGTTAGACCCACCGGAAAGAGATAATTCCCGGGCTGTCAGTTCTGATGATGGGAAGCTCATAACTCAGCTGGGATGTTTACTCTAGAACCCTTGAAGAAAATCATGAAAAGTTTTTTTGGGGGTTTGGGCCCCCAAAAATAAACAGAAAGAAAACTAGGGGTGGGGGTCCGGGGGACAGAACTCTCAAAGACTTTTGGTTTTTTCGTTGGCTCTACTTAAACCAAACCTAAAAGAAAAGCGCAAAAATCCCAAAGTCTTTTAAAAAGAAAATTTTTCAGGGATGAATAATAAGAATATTATACTCCTTTAGGGGGACCATTTAAATGGAAAAAACAAACCTTTCGGGAAAGGGCAGATAAATTTTAATTCCTTCGTGAAAAATACAATTTTAAACTTTGTAAATAAAATTGGGCTCAGCCGGGGCTCAAAGGTTTTTTTTTTCTTCAATAGATGTAAAACGTGAAATTTCATTGGGGAATTAAAGTTAGAACAAAATCAATTCAAATTTTTTCTTGGAGGGGTCCAAACCAATTCCCGTGTAATTTTTTTTTGAAACATTAAAACAAAACGTCCCCAAATATTTTCAATTTCTTATTTAAAAAACGGTAAACCAACTGTATATGATCAGCTATCATTTATAATACCTACAAGTTCCATTAACCCTTAAAGAAATCTTTCAAAATAATTTTCTTTTAAATGCTAGAAAAATTTCAAACTTAGACGCCGAATGAAATAATTTTAATGAAATTGGGAGGACACCTATGTCAATTTTGGAACTTTTTAACATAACTGGACAAATTGATCCTCATAGCAACAGAATGTCAGGTCTGCATCAGAATACACAGTATGTATCAAACAGAGCTACAGAACGAGGTGCCACATGGGCTCAATGAGGTTTTAAACTCCAAGGTTTGGGCCCCCAACCCCCCATGGGAAACCCAACCCAAAGCGACAACCCCCCAATAAATAGGGAAACCCCCCAGTGGGCCTGCAGGCTTGGTGAACACATATGCATTAGGCACCCGGGCAAAAATATTTTGGGGCTGTTTTTTCATGGGGGAAAGGAAAGAAAGAGAGGAAAAACAAGATTTACGTTGTAGGGGGTGTAGAGGAGGGGGAAGGGGGGGGTTCCCCCAAAAATCAATTCTAAATTGGAGGTGCCCCCCCAAAAAACCACTCAAATGGGGGCAACAAGAATCAACTTCACTGGTTGGCTCCAAGAATAAACTCCACTTGTGGCCCAAACAATAAACTTCACTGGGGGACCCCAAGAATCAACTCCATTTGGGGGCCCCAAAAATAAACTTTCCGGGTGGGACCCAAAACAACTCCCTGGTGGGGCCTACAAAACCCAGCCCAAACTTGGGTTTTCCTGTCCCAGCCTATTTATGACTGAGAAGTCCTGCCTAAAAAGGGACTATGGGTCCTCCCCATTAAGCTTGGTTCTGGTCTTCTTTCATGTATAATGGATAAAATGCTGTTGTGTTCCCAATCATATGGATGCAAAATATGGATGCTCATGAAAGCAAAAGAAAATGATGCCTTGGAGCTGTGGTGCAGGAGAAGACTTATATGACTCCCATGGACAGTGAGGATCATCAATAAAGAGGTTCTTCTTCACATAAACCCAGAATTGTCCCTGGAGGGAAAGGCCACTAGACAGGTTCTGATCTATTTTGGCCGTGTAATGGGGGGGTTTAAATTTCACTAGAAAAAGATGTTTTGGGGGATTTTAAATTTATAGGAAAAAAGGGGGAGACCAAAGGGCCCCTGTTGGTTGGGAACCATCAAGAATGAAAAGGAGGGAAAATCAAGCGGGGGCCCGGAAAGGGATTTTGGTGCCCAGGCAAGTCACCCAAGGGCCCCCCGCCCCCCCCCCCGCCCCAAAAAAAGGGCCCCCCCCACACAAATTTCCCTCTCACCCCTGGCCAGGCCTGTCACAAATTTTCTGCATATTCCACATAGATCCTCCATCCTCACAGTCGCTGCACAATGAAAATCAGCCCTGACAAATTTGCTTTTTTTTAAAATCCTTTTCCCCCTGTATGACATTTTAATACCCCTAAACGTACTAAAAAATACCCCGATACATGGACAAATCTACCGACGCATGATACAAAACAAGACCCAAAAAATTTCTACTTAAGATCAAATAATCCTGCCAGACCCTGACCAACGCACCCCCACATGTACATCACTGTCACAGGCCTGATTAATATACCCCAAACCCCGCCAACGGACCCCCATAGTTGGTAATCTAGTGTAGTAGACTCTGCAAAATATAAGTGAAACTGCAGTTACATTTTTGACAACAGGAGACATTTTTTTCGTCAGGGGCGTTCCTTTCCCTTTTTTCTCCCTCCTTCACACCTTCATGCTGATTTCTCCCGGCCAACTCTCCCTGAGGATTTTGGCAAAAATATCTGAAACCTCAATTTATAACCCCCTTAAAAATAGGATAAAAGGCCCTGCAGTTTGAAGGGATAAAATATGCCCTCTCATCAGGCAGGTTATGTTTTAAAGTCTCCTCTCAGGCAGGGATTTTAGTTTTTGTCCCCTTTTGACAGGTAGGTATATAAATATAGGGGCACCGGAGGTATATAGATAAAGGTCATTCTCAAGCAGGGGGTTAGAATAGGGTCCTCTCGGCAGGTTTTATAGTAACATGGGCACTTCCCCTCAAAAGGGAGGTAAATTTTGGGGAAAATAGGTGGGACTGAGGGATGGGGGGATATAGGGGTACTCAGGCAGGGAATGGGGGCTTTCAAAGGGAGGCATTGGGGGGACACAGGGGAGGCCCAATGGGGGGGCTCAGGCAGCATATTTGGGGGGGCTCAGGCAGGGATTAAGGGGGGACAGGAAGGCAAATAGGGGGTCAGGCAGGCAGGGGGGGGCTCAGGAGGCATATGGGGGCTCAGGCAGGGATATAGGGGCTCAGGGGAGGCAAAGGGGGGTCAGGGAGGCAAAGGGGGCCAGGCAGGCTGGGGGGCTCAGGCAGGCATATGGGGGCTCAAACAGGATAAAAAGGGGGGGACAGGCAGGCTATAAAAAAGGGGCTCAGGCAGGGGCATAGGGGGCTCAGGGAGGCATATAGGGGGGTAAGGGAGGCATAAGGGGCACAGGCAGGCATTAAAGGGGGACAGGCAGGCATATAGGGGCACAGGAAGGTATAGGGGCCAGGGGGCATAAAAGGGGCAACAGGCAGGCATTATAGGGGCAAAGGCAGGCATATAGGGGGTCGGAAAGGGAAAATTAAAATAAAATTTAAAAACACCTTCCTGATTCCCGGCCGCGCTCCCCTTTCTGTCCCCCTTTTTGTACCACCGCGCGCTCCTCCCCAACTTCGGGGACCCATGAGGTGTGCCCCGGGAGAGGGAGCTCGCGATGACATCAACTTCTCCAACGCGCCCAACTGGCCCGCGCGGGGGCCCCGGGTCCCACCATAACCCCACCCCGGGGGGTCCCGCGGGTTAAACCCAGGATCCAGCGATCCTTGGGGAGGGGGTCCCACACTGTTGTGGAGCAGGGAACGCTCGCTCTCTGCTTCACAGAAGCCTTCAGTTGTATGTGCGTCCAGCGGATGCACATATAGCTAAAGAGACCGCCGGAGCTCCAGGCCCATTGCAGCGGCCTGGAGCCCGGGAGGTTCGGGGCCCCTGTCTGCGCCCCTTAGGGAGAGGCAGAGGTAGGTGCCCTAGGCGATCGCCTACCTCTGCTTACCCGTCGTCCCGGCCCTGACATCAAGCAACTGAAAGATGTGGAGAACATGGAAGCATGGTGAGAACTGGCCTACAAAATGGCTAAAAGATGAAGAAGAATGAATATATTTAATCGTGGACCAACCCTTGTAAATGTTTCCTTTGGCCATGTAAATTTTGTGTGGTACTTCTCTGATGAAGGACAGAAGGTAGTTGCTGTTCGCAGTGTCCATAGCAGTAGTTGGAGGGGTAAGGAGCACAGCGTTCCCTGCCCTGCCATAGTTTTCTTCTCTATGTGTGTCCTGTTAAAAACATGAACCTGTACTTGTGGCCCACCGAGTACGTCTGGTTGGGCAGATTACCAGTCCAGGCATGCCTGCACCCTATTTGGTTTAGAATTTATCTGCATTGGATTGCTATGGCACCACATACCGTTGAGCTGTGCTTCTGACTATACTTTGTTTGCTTCAAAGATAGACAATTTGACAGATAAAGAATAAAAATACAGGTATGTGGAATAGGACTTTAGGATTTTATATTATTATTCTACAAGAACACCTGCATGGAATTTTCTAAAAAAATTTCATTTGTCTCACCAAAGTTTTTACAGTGTTTTTCTTTCAAAGCCCTTTTTTCGGGTTTCTTCCCTTTTCCCCCTTTTTTCGGGCTGGGGTTGGTTTATACAAAAGTGTTGACTTTTTCGTCTGCTATTTTAGCTGAGTTTGTTAGAGGGTTTGGTGTGGGGGAAGTTTTAACATCAGGGCAGAAGTCTATGGAGCTCTAAGGGGCTATGGGTGCTTCTACAACTTCAGGCCACTTCCTGTTCGGTTGGGTTTCTCAATTGGGCCCCAAATTCTGTTTAGGCTGGGGGGGGTTCTACCTTCAGGCTCCCATTCCTTTTTAGGTGGGGGTTTTCTACACTGGGGCTCCACTTCTGTCGGCTTGGGTCTTCTACAACTTCAGGTCCCACTTCTGCTCGGTTGGTGTTCTAAATTTTTAAAGCTCCCATTCCTTTTTGGCTGTGGGGGTTCACAGCTTCGGGCTCCCACTTTGGGTCAGGTTGGTTTTCTACAAATTCACTCCCTTTTCCTGGTCAGGTGTTGGGTTTATAGTTTTAAAATAGGGCAGAAATCAAAAGCGCTCTAAAGGGTTAAAAGTTTGTTTAAGGGGAATAAACAAAGCCCTGTGTTGATAAAAGACACAGCGGGGGCGTCACCATCCCAGCCACTGCAAGAGTAGAGCGGTGGTTGGTAACCTTTTGGGTGCTTTTTTTAACCCCAAATGTCTAATTTGGGGCCCAAAATTTAAATTTTTTTTTTTTAAAACTTGTTTTTATTGAGAGTTTCCGTAAAAGAGTTACATGATGCAACAAAGACATGAATTAGAGTAAGTATACAAATTCCAAACAAAATATTCACACTCACAGGCACATGTTGTACAACGAAAATGCAGTATTTTGCATATTTTAGGAATAAACAACCCAAAAGTGTGGTTTCAGAATACACTCACCGGAAACTTTATTAGGTCACTGCCCAATGCCGTTAACATTAATTTCTAATCGCCAAATAACTTTTGGCGGCAACTCATGCATTTAGGCATGTAGACTGGTCAAGACAATCTCCGCAGTTAAAAATGGCTCAGAGGGGGAAGAAAGGTGTTTTGAGGCCTTTGAACGTGGAGGGTTGTTGGTGCCAGAAGGGGGGTTTGAGTTTTTCCCAAAAAATGTGATTCCTGGGTTTTTAAAGCAAACCATCTCTGGGTTTAAAGGGAAAATGGTCCGAAAAAAGAAAAAAACATCCAGTGAGCGGCAGTCCTGGGGGCAGAAAATGCCTTGTTGATGCCGAGGTCAAAGGAGTGGGCAGACGGGTTCGAGTGTAGAAGGGGCAACAGTGACTCAAATGCCCCCCGTTAACCAAGGTAGGCAGAAGAGATCTCTGAACGCACACTACGGCGAACTTTGAGGCAGAGGGCTACAGCAGCAAAAGCCACACCGGGTGCCCACCCCTTTCAGCTAAGAACGGGAAAAATGAGGCCCCAATTTGCCCAAGTCATCAAATTGGACAGTAGAAGATTGGAAAAATGTTGCTGGTCTGATGAGTTGTTTTGCTGCGACATTCGGTGGTGGGTCGAATTTGGCGTAACAAAAAAGAAAGCTGGACCTTGCCTTGTATAACGGTTCAGGCTGGTGGTGGGGGGTGTCATGGTGTGGGGAATATTTTCTTGCCACTTTGGGGCCCCCTTTGGGACCAATTGAGCATGTTGCAACACCTTGGGAAATCTATGCCCCGAAGAAATTTTGGGAGTTTGAAGGCAAAAGGGGGCCAACCCGTTACTAGGGATGGTGTACTAATAAAAATGGCCCCGGTGGAGTGTATGTAGGAAAATACTGCTGGGATATAAAAGAGGAATTTTTCGTGCCGTCCCCTGTAACGATGCTGATATGAAAAGCAAAAAAAATTTAAAACAAAAATAAATCCCCTCCCACCCCCCATTTCCTTCCAAAAAGCTTTGTGTTCCCCCCCCACAGTTCCAAAGGCAAAGAAGGGGCTAAAGTCTTGGGAAGGGGAAAATTTTGTGGGTGGAAAGAAACAACCCTGCTTGGGCTCGAGGCTCAGGCCAAGAGTTGGGTGGAATATCGCCATGGTCTAAATGTCTGGAGGTTGGACCAAACTGAAATGGGCATCAGCTTTTGTGAACGGGGGTAACCCCCTTTTAAAAAAAAAAAAGAGGGCCACCTTTAAAGTAATGTTTCAATGAACGTGGACTTGTATACGCTACAGCCTCAAAGATGTCTATTGAATTTTGCATTAAAAAAGAGCCATTATGCTGAACATGAAACAGTAGCAAATCATTTTTCATGGAGCTTTGAGGGAACGGTTATATTCAGAGGCCGAGGAGTGTCTCCATGTAACTGGGAACCATCTCTCTCACTTGCTTCTGCCTTTGTGACTAAATAAATACCTGGAAACATTGTACTGAGAGATAGAGCAGTCACCTATCAGACTTCAAACGGGACGGGTCCCGGGGATATTTGTATTGGAAGCTTTTCAAAAGAAAATCCGAATGTTTGTATGTAACGACAGAATTTAGTAAATGTGATTAATTGAAAGAAAGCCAGACATAAACCATACACAGTCCTCATGTGATAGGTTCTAGAAAATGGACCATGTCTTTCCCTGACTGATATAGACATACAGTATCTCACAAAACTCAGTACACCCCTTCCATTTTCATAAATATTGTATTATATCTTTTCATGGGACAACACTGAAGATCTGACACTTTGATACAATGTAAAGTAGTCAGTGTACAGCTTGTATCACAGTGAAAATTTGGTGTTCCCTCAAAATAACTCAACACAGCCATCAATGTCTGGCAACAAAAGTGAGTGACAATGGAAAAATTGTGCCCAATTTACCATTTTCCTTTCACTGTATCATGTTACGCGGTAGTGTTACAAGGTCTCAGGTGTGAATGGGGAGCAGGTGTGTTAAATAATGTTTTCACTTTCACACTCTTACTGGTCACTGGAAGTTCAACACGGCACCTCATGGCAAAGAACTGTCTGAGGAGCTGAAAAAAATAATTGTTGCTCTATATAAAGATGGTCTAGGCTATAAGACGATTGCCAATACCCTGAAACTGAGCTGCAGCAATGTGGCCAAGACTATACAGCATTTTAACGAGAGAGGTTCCACTTAGAACAGGCCTCGCCATAGTCAACCAAAGAAGTTGTGTGCACGTGCTCAACATCATTTCGAGAGATGAGTGCTGCCAGCATTGCTGCAGAGGTTACAGAAGTGGGGAAGTCAGCCTGTCAGTGCTCAGACCATATGCTGCACACTGCATCAAATTGATCTGCATGGCTGTCATCCCAGATGGAAGCCTCTTCTAAAGATCATGTACAAGAAAGTGCAAACAGTTTGTTGAAGACAAGCAGACTAAAGACATGGACTACTGGAACCATGTCCTGTTGTCTGATGAGGCCAAGAGAAACTTATTTGGTTCAGATGGTGTCAAGCATGATAACGACCCCAAACACACCTCCAAGCCGACCACTGCCTTGCTAAAGAAAATGAGGATAAAGGTGCTGGACTGGCCAAGCATGTCTCCAGCCCTAATCCCTATTGAGCATCTGTGGAGCATCCTCAAATGGAAAAGGAGGAGTGCAAGGTCTCTAACATCCAGTTTTCATATATGTGGCCCATAAAGTTTCTGTATGTACATAACTTCCTGTTTTTTCTCTCTGACTTCCCCACACTGATAGCACAACAGTGAGAATTGATTGATGGTGTGTTATCAGCAGGACCTGATAAGTGTGAAGTAAGCTAAACCCTCTATTTCCCCACTGCAGAAAAAGATGAACCCATTATCCTTTTAGGTATTACTCTTGTCATTGTCCTGATCTAATCTCTGGGCTCTCAATCAGACTCAAGCATGTCTCCACCGAAATCTGATCCCTGTGTTGGTGCACATTGGTCAACTCGCTTGGTTACGACTACAGCTTTTTCTTCACCTCTACCCACAAGTGTTCGATTGGATGAGGTCTGGGGACTGTGGAAGTCGATACAGCAACTCTACTTCATTGTCATGGAACCTTCCTTCTCCAACCTTGACATCTGCTTCAGGTCGTTGTCCTGCTGGAGCACTATGTCGTCCTTTTCATCCCCATAGTACTCGAGTGTATGAAGTAACTCATCTTGTAGGACACTCATATAGAGCTCAGCATTGAGATCAACATTGATCCTGGTCAAATATTCAACACCTTTGGCTGTGAAATACCCCCATATCACAAGGCTTCCTCAACCAAACTTGACAGTGACCTTTAAGTTCTCGGTCCCTTCGCACACTTTTCCCTTGATTGTTCCAAACCCATTTGCCCCCATCAGAGCCCAGTCTATTAACTTTTGTCTCTTCGCTCATTTCCAATCAAATACTGTCAACTTTTCACACTTTTTTGCAAACTCTTTGCCGACGCTTCTTATGACGAGATTAAATTTGAGGCTTCTTCACCTTTTTTGGCCCACCATTCCAGGCCTGTATAATGCATGTTGCCCAGTGCTTGCATGGACGTCTGATCTCACTCTTACGAAGCCTACGAGCCGCCTCCACTGCCGTGTCTGTAGCGTCAGAACTGATCGACCTTGTGATGAGCGACTTGTTTTCTCTGATATTTCCCCTGGACGTCACCTCTTGGCTTTGGACGGACTTCATTCCATATTCTTCCAGCTCTCAGGGCCTCACGTGATGCAGTTTGGCAAATGTCTTGGCCCAGAGACGCTATCAATAAGCTGGATGATGCTGCTTCTCTTCTCTTGGGAAATCTTCTTCATGGCTGCTCGAACCAATGACCTTTCACTTGGGAATCAGCCTAATAACACATTGAGCTATTAGGGAATATGAGAAATGGTTGTAATTTGTAGCACACAAGAAGTAAAAGATTGTTCCACCACCAGGAGCAAAACAGTAACAATACAGTTACAGGACAAGAATCTGCATAACGAAGCATAAGCTAAATAGTTGAGTCAAACTGTTGTACGAGAGCCAAGATGATTGTCTATAAAGTGATGGCAGTCTCACACTCAAAGTTGTAGTTGACGGTGAGATATGGAGCCTGAAAGGCAAATTGATACCCTTTAGCTCGTCAGTGTATGGGTGTGTGTATATATATATATAAATATATAATATATATATATATATGTGTGTGTATGTGTAAGTATATATATTTATATATATATATATAATATTGTATATATATATATATATATATTATGTATATGTATATATATATATATATATATATATATACATACTTGCATATTGTACCCATTTATTTTTAGATGCATCCAATGAAGTCTATTTCAAGTCGAAACGTCACATCTGCACAGCATCTGGAGACACAAGCCACTATATATTATTACTGAATTGACCCAAAAAATTTTTGAATTCTATATTTACTATTTGTAAGATAAGGGCACACGGCCACAGCACTCAATCAGCGGCCACAGCTGTAACGTCCCTGTTGGGAAGTGAGAACATGACTAGGGAGAGCCAGAGCTGGAAGTAGGGACCGGGGAAAGTTGTGTAAAAGTTTTTGTGACCGGAATATATTTAGTAGATTTTAATGAGGTGTTCACGCCTTTTAAAGAATTACATTTTTTGGGTTATGTTACTGAAATACAAATTTAAAATTCAGACCAAGTAGTGTGAACTACACAAAAATGAAGCCTACATTTTAACATTCAACCTAAGGACTCCTGTCGGCTAAATATGGTACCGTGCTGTGTATTGAAAAAAACGCTAAATGCATACAAAAAAACATCTATACATAGGGAAAATAAAATGTGAATCAGACCATTCAATTGTACCAGGAACATTAATTCATTGAAAATAAATATAACTAATATGGATCCAACATGCAAATGAACCGTTAAACATGTATATATGATATTTACATGATATGCACAAAAAGTGTCTCTTAAAGGGAAACATTCAGTCTTTTTACAGTTGGGAGCTTAAAATGTTCTTATCTCAGATACGATCAATGAAGAAGCCCAGCAGCATGTGTTCGATTTTTCTGCCGTGCTACCACAAGAGGTAAAGAAAAAGTAATGACCTTGCATTTAAGGGGTTTTCTGGGATTTTAATATTAATCCCCCATCCTTAGGACAGGTCATTAATATTTGCTCAGTGAAGGGCTGACTCCTGGGAATAGTCTGCAGACTTAAGAGGCTTCAAGAGGGTTCAAGCGAGAAATGCATCCCTTTTAATGTTTACATAGACAGAGCGCCAAAGATATGTTTGTGGCTGTGCCTGGTGGTGAAGCTTAGCTCCATTCACTTGATCCCTACCAACCAAATATTAATGGCCTAGCTTAAAGGGGGTTTTCCCATCTGGCTGTCTCACAGATCCTGCTCTTCTCAGACGGCTTCAGGCTCCCACTTCCTGGTCAGGCTGTGGGTGGTTCTACGGCTTCAGGCTCCCTCTTCCTGTTCAGACTGTGGACAGGTCCACAGCCACAGGCTTCCACTGTCGGATCAGGCGGTGGGCAGTTCTACAGCGTCAGGCTCCCACTTTCAGTTCTGTGGGTGGTTCTACAGCTTCAGGCTCCCACTTCCTATTCAGGCTGTGGGCAGTTCTACAGCTTCAGGCTTCCACTTCCAGTTCAGGCTGTGGGTGGTTCTACAGCTTCAGGCTTCCACTTCCTGTTAAAGCTGTGGGTGGTTCTACAGCTTCAGGCTCCCACTTCCTGGTGAGGCTGAGGGAGGTTCTACAGCTTTAGACTCCCACTTTCTGGCAGAGGCTATGGGTGGTTCTGCAGCTTCAGAGCTCCCACTTTCTGTTCAGTCTGTGGGTAGTTCTACAGCTTCAGGGTCCCACTTTCCTGTTCAGCTGTGGGATTCTACAGCTTCAGGCTCCCGACTTCCTGTTCAAGCTGTGGGTTGTTCTACAGCTGCAGGCTCCCGCTTCCTGTTCAGGCTGTGGGTGGTTCTACAACTTCAGGCTCCAACTTCCTGTTCAGGCTGTGGGTGGTTCTACAGCTTCAGGCTCCCACTTCCTGTTCAGGCTGCAGGCGGTTCTACAGCTATTACTGGCTGATCCTGTTAGAGGAACGCTGGTGATAGAAGGGTTTAAGCATTAGTGCACAAGCTCTGCTCTAAAAGGTTCAAGGTGTCTACAAGAAAGATAAATAAGCTCCTATGCTGTTGATAAGACACACCAGGAAGTAAACTCACCATCCCGGCCATGAATGCTAGTGCAGAGGAAGGTGGTCAATAACCTTGGAAAGCTTGTGTACACAAGTAGAAGATAAGAACTGTTCTAACTCTGAAAGGAAGCAGAATAGCAATGTATTTGTTAAAACTCATTATTTACCTTTGCCTACAAATTTAAAGGGAATCCATTTCCATTTCTTTTCTTTTTGCTAGTTTAAACATGACACATCCATCTTCTTTTCTTTTTAGCCATTTTTATGTACTGATTGTAGATTTTTTTACTCTGATGTCTGTATATGATTATGGGGGCGGCCATCTTGCCTGAGCTGCTTTTTACAGCATTTAGAGAGATACTTTACAGCAGCTTCATTTACATAGGATCCTGTGAACCGGAGCAGATCCATTAACTTCAATAGGAGAGTTTTCTAGGCTCTGTGACCTGGGAAGAAGTCAGTGTACAGGGAGGAGGAGAGGGGGAGCTGTGACATCTCCTATTGTGACTGGTGCATCCTGTGTTATCTATACACATTGGTGTCACCTTTCAGTGTAATCCTGCATGTGCTGAAAATGAGGAGACTGCTGAAAAGTTTTCTCTAAGAACAGAAGTGAAATCTGCAAGACTTCAGGATTTTTTTTTATAATAATAACAATGACATGAAAATTAAAAAAGACTCTTAAAATTCTTTAAAAAAATTTTTTAAATAAAAAACTAGATCATTTTTTGAAAGTTTACCCTTTCCCTTTAAAAGTAATTTTTGGGGGGTGAGGAAAAAACCTTTTTAAAAAAAGGCCATGAAAAAAAAAATTTCCCCAGAAAAACCTTTACCCTTAAATTGGCCCTTTTAGGGGGTTGTGACGGGGGTGCAAAACTAAGTTAAATTTTTGCCCAAAATAAAGCAATTGTTTAAAAGGGGTAAAAATTTTAACCCCTTGGGGGTTTTTGCTTGCACCCTTTTTCCAGCAGCCGGGGGTCACAAAACGGGAAGGCAAAAGGGGTTAAAAATCAATACGATTTAAATAAACATTGAGGTGAAAAAATGACAAGGGGTTTACTTAAGGGGAGCCTCTTTGAAGGTTTTTTCGGGAATCTAAAACCCAAAAAACTTTTTGGGTTTTTTCCCAAAATCTTTTTTTAAAACCAAAAACCCCGGGGCTCTTTTGAAAATTTTTTCGGGGAAAACGGTGATGATTTTTTCCCAAAGGGCAATCTGCCCAAAAAAAGGGGGGTTCCTTTTAGCCCCTTTTTCCCCAAGGCCCCGGGGAAAAGATGCTTTAATTTTTTTGTCATGTCTTGGATAAAAACCCAATTTATTTTTTTTGTCCCATCAAATTTCCCATTGGTGTCTGGCTTTGGGCTCCCAACTGCGTTTTAAATAGCCCCTTAAAAACGTATTCTTTAATTTTATCACAATTTTATTGCCGGGCAAACAGCGCGTTTTTTAGTCGCGAAAAAAAATAAAAAAATGTAGGGGGAAAAAAATTAAAAAAAAAGTTTTAAAAAATTTTGAAAAAAACTTGGAAAAAAAAGTAAGTTTATGTTTTTTATCTATTTGAAAGTGAATTTTATTCTTTTCTCCTTGCTCCATTGAGCTGCAGCCCCTTTTTCCCGGTTTTCCTTCTCCCCATTTCAAGCCCTTTTATGATTTTTACCCCGAATCTCTTTCCCCCGTCAAGTCTTGTGAGAAAAATTTCCCTTGTTTAAACTCCCCTTTTTTTTTGGGCAGCTGGGGAAAAGTGCAAAAGACCCCCCAGCCCTGTAGGGGCCAAAACCCCCTGTAGAAAAACTAGTTTTTTAAGGGGGCACCCCCATCAGAGGAAAATTTGCAGAGGGCAGGGGGACATGTAGAAAACCAAAAACCCAAGGGAGAAAATGCATTTAAAGGGGAAAATTCCATCAGAGGAAAAAGGCCAGGGAAAAGGAAATTTTTAGAAACCATTGCATGCAGAAAATTGAATTAAAAAGGGGGGCACTTCCAAAACAGAGGAAATTTTGCAAAAGGGAAAAAGGGAAATGTTAGAAACCCACCCCATTTCAGAAAAAAGCATTAAAAAGGGGACCTCCATCGAGGAAAAAAAAAAAAGTTTTCAGATAAAAGAGGGACATGTAGGGCTAATCCCTGCAGGGAAAAATAAACAAATTTAAAAAGGAAAATTCCCAAAATGAGGAAATTATGCAGAGACAGGGGGGACTGTAAAAGGCCAACCCCTGCAAAAAAGCTAGCATTAAAGGGGGACAAACCTTTAAACAGGGGGAAATATTTCAGAAAAACAGAGGGACATGCAGAGCCAACCCGTGGAGAAACTAGTATTAAAGGGACACCTCCATCAAAAAAAGAAAATGTGCAAAGAGGGGGGACATTTTAGAGCAATTCCCCCTGCAGAAAAAAAAGCATTAAAAGGACCCCCTCCCTCAGAGGAAATGGGCAGAGGGGCAGAGGGGAAAGTTGAGCCAAAAAGTGCGGGAAAATAGAAGTTTAAAAAGGGGCACTTCCATCAGGGAAAAGTGCAGAGGGGCAGAGGGGCATGTGAAACCAACCCCGGGACAAACTAGTATTAAAAGGGGGCCCCCTCCTTTAGGGGAAATGGGCAAGGGGACAGGGGGACATGTAGGGGCCAAAACCCCCTGAGGAAAAATGGTTTTTTTAAAGGGGGGCCCTCCCTCAGAGGAAAAAGTGAAGGGGGACAAAAGGGGGCTTTTTAGGGGCCAAAACCCCCCGGGTGAAAACCCAGGGTTTAAAAGGGGAAACCCCCATCAGAGGGAAAAAGGCAGAAAAAGAGGGGGCATGTAGAGGGCCCACCCCCCTGGGAGAAAAAATAATTTTTAAAGGGGGGCACCCCCCATCAGAGGAAATGGGGCAGGGACAGAGGGGCATGTAGAAAACCAACCCCATGGAAATAAATAAATTTAAAAGGGCACCTTTCCAATTCAGAGGAAATGTGCAGGGACAGAAAGGGGAAATGTTTGAGCCCCAACCCCTGCCCGAAACTGGGGTTAAAAAGGGGCACCTTCCCTTTAGAAGGGAAAAATTTCAGAGGACAAGAGGGGGAAAAGTAAGCCAAAAACCCCCCCCTGAAACTTGAATAAAAGGGGGCACCTCAATCAGAGGAACATTGCAGAGGGCCCGGGGACTTGGGAGAGAGCCCCTCGTGCGAAACTAGAATTTTTGGGGGGGCACTTCCCATCAGAGGGGAAAGTGCAGGGACGAGGGGACAGTAAAAGCCCAAAACCCCCCCCGCAGAAAAATAATTAAAGGGACACCTCCCTTCAGAGGAACATGTTGGCCAAAAGGCAAAAGAAAAGGGGCATGGAGGGAAAGGCCCAAACCCCGTGCAGAAAATAGCATTAAAAAGGGACACCTTCCCTAAGAGGAAATTTTGCAAAAAGGGAAAAAGGGGGCATGTAGGGGCCAAACCCCGTTTCAGAAAAAAAGCATTAAAGGGGCACCTTTCCCTCAGAGGAAATTGCGAGAAAAAGAGGGGAAAAGGGAGGCCAACCCCCTGCGAACTTGAAAAAAAGGGGACCCCCCCCATCAGGGGGAAAAAAGGGAGAGGGAAAAGGGACTTGTGAAACCCCAGATGCAAAAAACTAGAAATTAAAGGGACCCCTTCCTTTAGAGGGGAAAAGGGCAGGGGCAGAGGGACATTTTTAGAGCCAAACCCTGCAGAAAAAATAGCATTAAAAGGAACCTCCATCAGGAAAAAAAATGTAAAAGACGAGGGACATGTAGGGCCAACCCCCCGTGCCCGAAAAAAAAAAATTTAAAAGGGGCACCTCCATTTGGGAAATGTTTCAAAAGACAGGGGGGGAAATGTAGAAAACCCCAAAAAAGGGGATGCAGAAAATAGGAAATTTAAAAGGGAAAACCTCCAAACAAAAGGAAAGTGCAAAAGGGGGAAAGAGGGGGGCATTTTAGAGCCAAACCGTGCAAAAAACTAGCATTTAAAAGGGGGGCTTTCCCTCAGGGGGAAATGTGCAGAGAAAAGAGGGAATGTTTGGCCCCAAACCCGTGCAGGGAAAAACTTTGAAATTTAAAAGGGAAAAAAATTTATAAAAGGAAAATTGGGGGTGAACAGAAGGGACATGGAGGGGCCCCTGCCCGAAAAAATAGATTTTAAAGGGGGCACTTTCCCTAGGGGGAAATTTTTGCAGAGGGGAAAAGGGACATGTAGAGCCAACCGTGCAGAAAAATTTTTTTTTAAAGGGCCACCCCCATCAGAGGAAATGTGCCCTGAAAGGGGGGAATGAAAAGGGCCCAAAAAACATGGGAGAAACTAAATTTAAAAGGGGGAAACTTTCCCTCAGAGGGAAAAGTGCAGAGCCCAAAAAGGGGCATGTAGGCCAACCCCATGCTGGGAAAATAGCATAAAAGGGAAAAACCTCCCTCGAGGAAATTTTGCAGAGGGCAGAGGGGAAAAGTTAAAAGCCAAACCCCCTGCGAAAACTAGAATAAAAGGGGAACCCAAAATTCCCTCAGGGGGAAATGTGCAGAGACAGAGGGGACATGTAGAAACCAACCCAGCAAAACTTGGATTAAAAAGGGGGCACCTCCATCAGAAAGGGAAAAGTGCAGAACGAGGGGGCATGTTTGGGCCCAAACCCCCTGCAGAAAATAGGTTTAAGGGACACCTCCTTTAGAGGAAAAAGTGCGGAAGAGGGGGGAAGGGAGAGCCAACCCGGGGAAACTAGATTAAAAAGGGGCACCTCCCTCGGGGAAAAATGTGAAAAGGGGGCAAAAGGGGCATGTAGAGCCCAAACCCCTGCGAAAAAAATAGAATTTAAAGGGGGGCACCTCCATCAAGGAAATGTGAGAGGGGGGAGGGAAAATAGAAACCCAAAACCCCCGCAGAAACTAGGTAAAGGGGGCACCCTTCCCCTAGAGGAATTGTGCGAGGCGAGGGACATGAAAAGCCAAACCCCTGAAAAAAAATAGATTTTTAAAAGGGGCACCTCCATAGAGGGAAAAAGTGCAGAGGAAGAGGGGCTTTTAGGGGAACCCCAAATTTTTCGAAACCCAGCTTTAAAAGGGGGGCACCTCCAAAAAGAGGGGAAAAAATTGGGGAAAAACAGAGGGGAAAAGTAGAGCCCCCTTTCCGAAACTAGATTAAAAAAGGCACCTCCCTTTAGAGGAAAAAAAGGGAGGGGACGGGGGGGAAAGTTTGAGCCCAAACCCATGCAGGGAAAAAGAAATTTAAGGGGGGGCACCTTTCCTCAGAGGGGAAAAGTTTCCCTGACGAGGGACTTGAGCCAACCCCCTTTCCCGAAAAAAATAGCTTTAAAAAGGGGGCAAACCCCCCATAGAGGAAATGTCAGGGATAGAGGGACTGTAGGCCCAACCCCTGGGAAAAAAACTAGCAAATTAAAAAGGGCCCCCTCCAAACAGGGGAAATTGCAGGGGACAGGGGAAAAGTAAAAGGGCCCAAACCCAGGAAACTAGATTAAAAAGGGGCCCCCTCCCCTCCCGAGGAAATTCAGAAGCAGAGGGGGCCCTGTAGGCCCAAAAAGATGCAGAAAAAATAGGGTTTTAAAGGGGGCAAACCCTCATGGGAAATTTTGCAGAGAAAGAGGGCATTTAGGGACAACCCCCTGGAAAACTAGCATTAAAAGGGGGGCAACCCCCATAAAAGGGGAAAAGTCAGGACGAGGGGGGCATGAAGGGCCAAAACCCCTTTTCAGAAAAAATAGTTTTTAAAAAGGGGAAAACCCCCTCAAAAGGAAAAGTTTCAGGAAAAAAGGGACCATGTAGAGCCAAAAAGGTGAAAAAACTAGCATTAAAAGGGGGCACTTATAGAGGAAAAAGTGCCCGAGAAAAGAGGGCATGTAGAGCCAACCCCTGCGAAAAATAGGGATTAAAAGGGGGGGGACCTTTCCCTCAGGGAAATTTTGAGGACAGAGGGAATGTTGGAACCCCGTGCGAAACTTTTAATTTTAAAAGGGGCCCCTTTCCCCTCAGAGGAAATTCCGGGAAAAGGGACATGTTGGCCCCAAATTTCCGAAACTAGCATAAAAGGGGCACCCCCTTTAAGGGGGAAAAAGTGCAAAAGGCCGGGGAAAATGTTTGAAAACCAAAACCCTGCAGAAATTGAATTTTAAAAGGGGCCCCCTTAAAACAGAAGGGAATTTTGCAGAGAAAAGGGGGGGACTTTTTGGGGCCAAACCCCTTTTCAGAAAACTAAGATTTAAAGGGACAACTTTCCCTCAGAGGAAATGTTTCAGAGGGGCAGGGGAAATTTTAAAAAGCCAACCCCTTTCGAAACTGGGTTTTAAAAGGGACACCTCCATCAGAGGAAATGTGGGAGAGGACAGGGGGGGAAATGTGAGCCAACCCCTGCGAAATTAAAATTTTTAAAGGGGAAAACCTTAAACAGAGGAAAAAGTGCCCGAGGAAAAGAGGGCTTTTAGAAAACCAAAACCCCTTTCAGGAAATAGTATTAAAGGGGCACCCCCATCGAGGAAAATGTGCAGAGGGCGGGGAAGGGAGGCAAACCCCTTTTCGGGAAAAAAAGTTTTAAAAAGGGCAAATTTTCCCTAGAGGAAATGTGCAGAGGGCCCCCAAGGGGGAAAAGTAGAGCCCCAAAAACCCTGGAGAAATGGATTAAAAAGGGGCCCCCTCCAAATGGGGAAAAAAGGGCAGAAAAGAGGACATGTTGAAACCCAACCCCCTGCAGAAAACTAGTTTAAAAAGGGACCCCCCCATCAGAGGAAAAAATTTCAGAGAAGAGGGGAAAATGTAGAGGAAACCCATGCGAACTAGAAATTTTTAAAGGGGCACCCTTTAAACAGAGGAAATTGCAGGAGACAAAAGGGGCATGTAGAGCCCCCAAGCTTTAAAACTAGAATTAAAAAAGGGGCACCCCCATTTGAGGGGAAAAGTGCGAGACAGAGGGGGCTGTGAGCCCCAAACCCCGGGGCAGAAAATAGCCCTTTTAAAGGGGAAACCCCCATAAGAGGAAATGGGGCAGAGACAGAGGGAAAATGTAGATTCAGTTCAGGGGAAACCCAGCATTAAAAAGGGGGGCCTCCAAAAAAAAGGGGAAAAAAAGCAGGACAGAGGGAAATGTAGAGCCAACCCCATGCTGAAACTAGCATTAAAGGGACACCTCCATCAGAGGAAATATGCAGAGACAGAGGGACATGTAGAGCCAACCCCGTGCAGAAAAATGGTAAATTTAAAGGGGGCCCCCTCCCCTAGAGGAAATGGCAGAGGAAAAAGGGGGCAAAGTAGAGACAACCCCCGTGAAAATAGATTTAAAAAAGGGCCCTCCAAACAGAGGGAAAAGGGGCAGAGACAGAGGGACATGTAGAGCCAACCCCGTGCAGAAACTAGTATTAAAGGGACACCTCCATCAGAGGAAATGTGCAGAGACAGAGGGACATGTAGAGCCAACAGCATGCAGAAACTAGAATTAAAGGGACACTTCCATCAGAGGAAATGTGCAGAGACAGAGGGACATGTAGAGCCAACCCCATGCTGAAACTAGCATAAAAGGGACACCTCCATCAGAGGAAATGTGCAGAGACAGAGGGACATGTAGAGCCGACCCCGTGCAGAAACTAGCATTAAAGGGGCACCTCCATCAGAGGAAATATGCAGAGACAGAGGGAAATGTAGAGCCAACCCCATGCTGAAACTAGCATAAAAGGGACACCTCCATCAGAGGAAATGTGCAGAGACAGAGGGACATGTAGAGCCAACCCCGTGCAGAAACTAGCATTAAAGGGACACCTCCATCAGAGGAAATGTGCAGAGACAGAGGGACATGTAGAGCCAACCCCGTGCAGAAACTAGCATTAAAGGGACACCTCCATCAGAGGAAATGTGCAGAGACAGAGGGACATGTAGAGCCAACCCCATGCTGAAACTAGCATTAAATGGACACCTCCATCAGAAAAGAGTATTTTTTAGAATTTTTGGCACTATATATTTTTTGGTTTCAGCAGTCCTATGCAATTACAAATTGCATATAAAATATTGTCCTTCTCTAGCTGTGAGATTAAACTTCTGAATGGCATGGCAGACTAATCTCACTTTAGAGATAGTGCTTGTCTAGTTACAAATAGTAGGTAATTACATAATGATTGCTCTATTGTTCTCTCAACAGGGATAGATATTGTTAGACTAGATCACTAGGTCATTACGCAATGACCAGCAATACATTACAGGAAAATAGGGTGATTATTTTTCTGCACCAGAGAGGGTTTTTTTTTTGTCACACTCATCAGATGCTTCTGATAATGTCTACAATTCTCAGACTATAGCCGGCCTGAAAAAAGAAACATCAAGCAACCCTCTCACTGCTGTGCCAGCAGAGCTCATTGAGGGGAAAATCGTGTACGGTGGGGAACTTTGTGGAATTTGGGTGTTTCTCCTCACCTTTCTCGGTTTTGCCCTGTGGGCCCTGGTGTTACTGCGATTAGCCAGCAGGGCAGCGCCGGGGGGGGGGGTTCCCTGCAAAAAGTCCGTCGGGTTTTTGGTGGGCGGGTAAAACCGGAGTGCCCATTAAACTACACTTCCTGTTTTTCCCCACCTATCCCATCTTGCCAGGTGGCCCAAGGATTCACATCCCGGGATTTCTATGGTGTCATCCTGACGACAAATAATAATATAATATATTATTTTAATATCATATCGATCATGTGGGAAAGGTATATGGGCCAGTCACTATACACAACATACAGTAATACTAATATTTACAACTAAAAAGTGCTACTTCCTTTTAAAGACAAATGAGGGGATTAAGGGGTAACAAAACCCGGCAACAAATCAAATTTTGAAAAGGGGGCCCCGTACCCCCCCCCCCCCCTCGCCACCTCCGCCCAAACACCATTACCAGGCATGCGTTAGAAAATGTAGATAATACAAGGGGGCAAATCCTCACCATACAAAATCCCATCATACTGCCCCAAACAAATCCACTATCCCAAAAAACCAATATTACCAATAACCCTACACATATGGACTTATTATACCCCCAAAAACCAACCACAAATTACCACCCCATAGTGACGAATAAAACCCCTACACTATTTCGACAGTACAAAAACCAAAATTTACCGCCATAAATTTTACCATATAGTGGTAATCTATTACACGGGCCCAGGAGCGCATTACCGGGTAGCGGCGCAGTGCAGCTGCCCCGGGGCGCGGCCCCCTAAGCGCACGGGGGCCCCCGGGGAACTGCTACCTGTACCCGGTAGTTTTGCCCCGGGTGATTAATTCAAAAAAAGTATTCTAATTCTAAAATCCCAATAGCCATGCACTCCAGAGGACATTAAAAAGTTTTACAAAACTTCTGACTTTGGGAATCCGTTTAGCCTGATCAGAGATTCTGTTGCTTTTAAAAATTCTAAGTTTCTGCATAAGTTTTTCCCTCTGTTTTCTTTTCTATAAAATTCAATAAATATAGTTTAACCCTTTTAAGCCCCGGCCCAAAAGATTAATGCCAGAACATTTTTTTTAGTTTTTTTCCTCCCTTTCATTTAACAGTTGTAAATTTTTTATTTTTTTAATACGCAATTGGATAGGCCTCGTTTTACGAGACAAGTTGACTTTATGGGGGAACAGTTTAAGTTCACTTTTAAAAATTGCGAAATTTTTTTTAATTATTTTCTCCAAATTTTTTTAAATTTTTTTTTTTTTTTTTAACCCTTCACATTTCACCTTTAAAAACCCTTTTTAATTTTTTCAGGTAATTAAGGTCTGTGGATACCAAAAAATTTTGGTTTTTTTTTGTGTGTAATTTTGCCAATTATTTTTTATTAAATATTTATTTTAATTTATTTTTTTGTTATTCTTTTTTTTCCCCCGCTCCCCGGTGCTTGCAGGAGCTGCGCTGGGAACAGGGCTGTGTAGTACAGCCCTGATCTCAGCGCTTCTGTGGCGCCAGGGTCCGCAAACTCCGATGTCTGCAGCGACGTCAAAAGACGTCGCTGCAGATGAACGACCTGAAATGCCCGACGCCAAAAAATGGTGGGCGGTCATTAAGGAGTTAACTTTGATCACTAATCTGTGATGGCTAAAAGAAGTTGAAGATTGCGTATGGCAAATTGATAGACACCCTACCATCGCAGCCAGATTATTTTTCTAATGATGTTAAGATGCAATACCAGACACATCCTATGTACAGGGGTGGCGCTGTTTCTTAGAAAAGTAGACCCTTTTATTTTAATCCTGGACAGTCCCATTAAAATATTTAACAGCAACTGCATAAACTTTTGCAGCGAGCCGTATACACCAAAGCACACTGTGTGCACTTCAGATCCAGCCCTCATCATCTGATTACTTCATGCTCTGTAAATCATAATCCCTCGTGGACATATGATTTAATGCATGCACACTGTGCAGAGGGCCGTGCATTTTCACACATGGAAAATCTTTTTTTCGCCAAGTTACCATTCACCCAGTGTGAACGTCTCAACAGTTTGTACAGCAAATGCTGAAATGATCCCCTGCAAAGTAATCTACAATATAAATCTCAATACGACGAGTTCGTTGAATCATAAAATGTAAAATTTCTGCTTCTTTGAACCTTACATGTGTAAAATATAGAAGAAAGTGTTTTTCTATGGACACTTTCTCCTCTGCATTTTTAGATTGGGATTGCTTGGGCCCATGAGAAGAAACTAATTTTGTGGGCCCACCCTCATTTATAGAGAACATGTACATCTCCACTTATTATTATGGCCAATAGTATCTGCATAAAGATTACAAAATATAGACCCTTTGAATAGGGTCGGATTAGGCTTGGTCACAGCCCTACCTCAAGGTCCCCTCTATTAACTCCTTAACGACCGCCCACCGTCTTTTGGCATCGGCATTTCAGGTTGTTCGTCTTTTGGCGTCGCTGCAGACATTGGAGTTTGCGGCTCCCGGCGCCGCAGCAGCGCTGAGATCGGGGCTGTACTACACAGCCCTGTACCCAGCACAGTTCATGCGAGAACCGGGGAGCAGGGGAAAACTTCACTCCCCGGTGATTTAACCCTTTGATTGCCGCAGTTCGTCACCGCAGCGCAATCAAAGGGTTTCCCTGCTCTGTCGGGTGGTTGGAACGCCCGGTGACCCGACAGAGACTGCGGAACGGCTGCACAGTCAGCCCTGGGGACCTAGAGTAGCCCCAGGGCTGTCTGTGTAACAAGCCAGTGATCAGGGCAGACTGTGTGCTGTCCTGATCACTGCCTGTGTCAGACTGACACAGAGTATAATGTATTAGCATATACACTCACCGGCCACTTTATTAGGTACACCATGCTAGTAACGGGTTGGACCCCCTTTTGCCTTCAGAACTGCCTCAATTCTTCGTGGCATAGATTCAACAAGGTGCTGGAAGCATTCCTCAGAGATTTTGGTCCATATTGACATGATGGCATCACACAGTTGCCGCAGATTTGTCGGCTGCACATCCATGATCCGAATCTCCCGTTCCACCACATCCCAAAGATGCTCTATTGGATTGAGATATGGTGACTGTGGAGGCCATTTGAGTACAGTGAACTCATTGTCATGTTCAAGAAACCAGTCTGAGATGATTCCAGCTTTATGACATGGCGCATTATCCTGCTGAAAGTAGCCATCAGATGTTGGGTACATTGTGGTCATAAAGGGATGGACATGGTCAGCAACAATACTCAGGTAGGCTGTGGCGTTGCAACGATGCTCAATTGGTACCAAGGGGCCCAAATGAGTGCCAAGAAAATATTCCCCACACTATGACACCACCACCACCAGCCTGAACCGTTGATACAAGGCAGGATGGATCCATGCTTTCATGTTGTTGACGCCAAATTCTGACCCTACCATCCGAATGTCGCAGCAGAAATCGAGACTCATCAGACGAGGCAACGTTTTTCCAATCTTCTGCTGTCCAATTTCGTATGAGCTTGGGCAAATTGGAGCCTCAGTTTCCTGTTCTTAGCTGAAAGGAGTGGCACCCGGTGTGGTCTTCTGCTGCTGTAGCCCATCTGCCTCAAAGTTCGCCGTACTGTGCGTTGAGAGATGCTCTTCTGCCTACCTGGTTGTAACGGGTGGCTATTTGAGTCACTGTTGCCTTTCTATCAGCTCGAACCAGTCTGCCCATTCTCCTTTGATCTTTGGCATCAACAAGGCATTTCCGCCCACAGGATTGCCGCTCACTGGATGTTTTTTCTTTTTCGGACCATACTCTGTAAACCTAGAGATGGTTGTGCGTGAAAATCCCAGAGATCAGCAGTTTCTGAAATACTCAGACCAGCCCTTCTGGCACCAACAACCATGCCACGTTCAAAGGCATCAAATCACCTTTCTTCCCCATACTGATGCTCGGTTTGAACTGCAGGAGATTGTTCTTGACCATGTCTACATGCTAAATGCACTGGAGTTGCCGCCATGTGATTGGCTGATTTTAAATTAAGTGTTAACGAGCAGTTGGACAGGTGTACCTAATAAAGTGGCCGGTGAGTGTATGAATATGCTAATTGATTACGAAGTTTTTATAAAAAAAAAAAAAAGTAACACAGTTCTCCCTTCATATGATTTAAAAAAACATAAAAAGTATAAAAAAATAATAAAAATAAATAAATAAAATAAAAAATATTTTATAAAGAATAATTGTGCATACATTAGATACACAAAAAAACCTACACATATTAGGTATCCACACGACCATAATAACCTGTAGAATTACTCTAACAAGTTATTAAGTGTGAAATGTGAATGGTGTAAAACAAAAATGAAAAAAACAAAAAATATTTAAAAATTGAGAAAAAAGTCTGCAATTATTTATAAGTGAATTTAAACTATTCCCCCATAAAGTACAACTCATCTTGAATAAAACGTGGCCTCATCCAACTGCGTCATTGAAAAAAGAAAAAAGTTATGACTGTTGAAACGCAAGGAGGCAAAAACTAAAAAAATGTTCTGGTCATTAACTACTTTTCAGGCGTTCGGCTTAAGGAGTTAAGGACACATCAAGGAGTGGGGGGGGGGGGTGGGGGAGCAGGAGCGTGACCAGGTGAGTACCTAGCATTGGGTATAGGGACTGGAGCTGCAGCAGAGACCCGATCACGTCCAAGGAAGGGACTGTGGTGTGCACCGTGACAGCTATAAAGTAGCAGAGGCGCAACAAAAGATTTCATAAACAAAGCCCCCAACCTACTGTGTGTACTTCATAATGCAGGTATCTTATGAGTAATGGGATCCTTTGGGCCCCCTCAGGCTCCAAGGTACGACTACCACTTCTGTACCCCCATTGCTACGCCATGAAACATATAACTAGAGGGGACTATAGAGTGTCCATTATTTAAAAAAGCTCTACTGGTTGTGGAAAAAAAAAACTTAACCAACCAGTCTCTAGCCTGCCCTTCATCTCTTTACTCTTGGATTGCTTAGTTTACTCTCGCCTTATCCACTATCTCTCTGCTAACTCTCTTCTAAATCCTCTACAACAAGGTTGGGCAATTAATTTTCCCATGGGGCTGCATGAGAATGCTTTTAGAGGGCTGGAGTAATAAAAAAAAAATAGGATAAACGGGAAAAAAAATTTTTTGAGGTTTATTTTTGTGGAAACTTACTCTGTACCCTCAGTTAGGCAGGTATATATAGCTCACATCAGTCAGGCAGGTAAATAGATATACTTCCCCTCAGGCTGCTATATAGATATATGTCCCCTCAAGCAAGTATATAGATATAGGTCCCCTCAATCAGGCAGTTATATAGATATAGGTCCCCTCAGGCAGGTATATGAATATGTCCCCTCAGTAAGGCAGGTATATAGATAGGCCCCCTCAGTAAGACAGGTATAAAGATATATTACACAAATTAATTAGGCTGTGCACATCCATATATTTAAAAAAACGTAAGCATAGGTGCACACTGGTAAGGCAATAGCATACATCTAATACAAATATCAGTGGCACACTACAAAACTAAGTAAAACATCAAGGTATATAGGAATATTGGAAATGCATTACTGCTAAGGAAAATATGAAAAACCTGGGATTCTTAGTTTACAGTTTTTGATCAAAGATTGTTTAAGCTCACCTACCAATAGCATCAAGGGGTTCCCAGCACAGGTGAGTCCCTAACACTAACATGTTACCTCACTAGGAGTCCATTCAGACTACAACATCTCAGGGAGTGATAGGAACCTGCTACTGAATTATCCTGCACTGGTTTAAAAGAGGTAAGGGGAGTGCAGAAAAGCCAATGAGGTTGCCATCCCTCAAATAGACTACACAAATTAATTAGGCTGTGCACATCCATATATTTTAAAAAACGTAAGCATAGGTGCACACTGGTAAGGCAATAGCATACATCTAATACAAATATCAGTGGCACACTACAAAATTAAGTAAAACATCAAGGTATATAGGAATATTGGAAATGCATTACTGCTAAGGAAAATATGAAAAACCTGGGATTCTTAGTTTACAGTTTTTGATCAAGAATTGTTTAAGCTCACCTCCCAAAAGCGTCAAGGGGATCCCAGCACAGGTGAGTCCCTAACATTATCCTGCACTGGTTTAAAAGAGGTAAGGGGAGTGCAGCAAGCCTTTTAAACCAGTGCAGGATAATTCAGTAACAAGTTCCTATCACTCCCTGAGAGGTTGTAGTCTGAATGGACTCCTAGTGAGGTAACATGTTAGTGTTAGGGACTCACCTGTGCTGGGATCTCCTTGACGCTAAGAATCCCAGGTTTTTCATATTTTCCTTAGCAGTAAAGCATTTTCAAAAAATTCCTATATACCTTGATGTTTTACTTAGTTTTGTAGTGTGCCACTGATATTTGTGTTAGAGATATAAAGATATATGTCCCCTCAGTAAGGCAGGTATATAGATAGGCCCCCTAAGTCAGGTATATACAAATCCCCTCAGTAAGGCAAGAATATAGATATAGGTCCCCTCAGCAAGGCAGTTACATAGATAGGCCCTCGCAGTCAGTTATATACAGGTCCCCTCAGTAAGGCAGGTATATACAGGTCCCCTCAGTAAGGCAGGTATATAGAAAGGCCCCCTCAGTCAGGTAATTGTCTTTAAAAATAACAACACTAATACTCACCTTACCTGTTTCCTTGGCTGAGCGTCTTCTTCTTCTGCCCGAGACTGGCAGTGTGACGTCATCACGCCGCTCCTCCGGCAGCAGCACGATGAGCTCACTTCATCGCGCCCCAGCCCAATTCAAATACCAAGCATATTAATAGTAGCACTGATGGTCCACTGCAGCCTCTCAGCACTACCCAGCCGCGGCGGGCCGTCAGCGCTACTATTAATATGATCTAAAGCAGACATGGAAACTGTACGGGCCATGGGCCGCATCCGGCTAGCTATCGGGCCGGATACAGCCCGTGGGCCGTACAATGCCCAGGTCTGCTCTACAATCAGGGTTACGCACCTTACACTCCACAGAAACTGCTCTAGCTAAAGTGTCTAATGATCTCCCAGCAGCGAAATCTTAGGGCAACTATTCATTGCTGCTTCTTCTGGATCTCTCTGCAGCGTTTGACACCGTACATCACATAGAGGAAGAAGGCTATAAAACTTAACTTTTAATAAATAAATGTAAAATACGCTCAAAAAAGGTGGTGAGTAGATTACACTTGGCTCTCCATGTGGGTCTTGGTTTGGTTTAGAGTACATGTATTTAGTCTTTTTCCCTTACATTGGACTTTCATTTCTATGTTTAGATGCCTGTACCCGGCCTCTTATTTAGCACGCATTGACTGCTGTTTCACCTGGGTAATCGTGAGTAAAACAATCCAGGTGTACGAGGTGTTTCCTTTTGCTGACATTTGGGGCTGAACCATATTTTAAGCCCTTCTATTTATATTATTATGCCAGCTTTTGCTAGAGGCTTTATGTAATATTTTGTATTGTAGCCTCTTTATTCCCCCTCTCTTGGTCTCCGCCATCTTCATCATCCCCTGATGTGATTTTTGGAGAATCGAAACATGTTGGGAAAGGGACCAATAGGTTATCTATAGGGTTAGTGTTTGCAGGGTCAGGCTCCTGCCAGGACCGCCCTTATTGGGGCGACACTCCTGTTACTGTTGGTAGGCTAGGGCTTAATAGCTCCTGCCACTTGAGGGTCTTGATAGGGATCTAGTTTTGCCTTTCCCATTAGGTGAGCCTTCTCTAGTATTGTTGTTATATATAGGGCGCTTTTTTGAGCGTATTTTACATTTATTTATTAAAAGTTAAGTTTTATAGCCTTCTTCCTCTATACGGTTTCTTGTATTGATTGGCTTTGAGGATTCCTCTAGGATTCACGTCCCCGGTGATTATTCTAGTGTATTTGATATTGATTTTCTACGGTATGGCAGGTTTTCTTGCTCAGGGCCCCCGCTTTGAGCAGTGGAGTATTGACTCAAAGGAGGTGTTTTCAGACAAACCACTAATACAATATCAGGTTTTTCCTACTTTATCTATTGCCTTCAAAGAACTGACGAGGACTTATAAAGAACAGGTGGCCTCTTGGTGGGAGGTGGAAAGCCTACAACATTATATTACAAACAGTATAGTCCCACGAGGCCTTAGAATTACACTCACCCCCTCAAACCGTAACAAATCATCAGAGCTTTCTAATAATTGGGAGAGAGAGATAACTACTTGTTCCCTTAAATTACTATCGCTCCTCTTAGAGGAAGAAAAAAAGACCTTGGAATCTTTGAATTCCAAACTTAAGGAGCAGATCGAACAGATTCAAAAATTTGTAGGGGATCCGGAATTTGCACAGAAGGAAAAACAGCTACAAGTGCAGATTGAGCGCTTTCAGTACCATCTAAAGGACAGGAAACACCGTCAGTTTTTGCGAGATCTGGCGGATTTCAGGGAGAACAGGGTGTACACGTGTCTAACTAAGAAAAACACTAACAGAGATATTCAGACTGAAATCTCATCAACTGAAACAGAACTCTCAGATTCAGATAAAGAAACGAATCCTACACGCTCTCGGTCTCAGGGGCGTTCCCGGGGCCCTAGAGGCCGTAGGGGGGCAGCTAACAACAGGGGTAATAACCCGCGTTTTTTAGACACACACAACCCCTACCAATTGAGGGAACGTATAAACACCCCATCTTATCGAGTCTGAATAGTGAACAAGTCACCCCGTTAGTAACTTCAGATAGAGGGAACTTGAATACCCAAATTATTAACCTTTCGGGCTCAGACCTTACCACTGAAGAAATGCAACTTCTTGCTAGAGGTTTATCTTTTGTACCCACCACTGGGTTCAGTCCCTTTAGATGGTCTAAAGACCTTCATTTATTTGCACGCAAATTGCACTGGAAGAAATTTTTCTCCATTCAACAAAAAAAGGAAAGTGCAGCCCTTGGCATTTCCCCTGATATGCTGGAGGACGTTAGACTACTTTTTGGCTTATCCGAAATCCCCCAAAATGACTTAGGCAAGGGACCATTCACTGATCTTAAGAAAAACAGCACAAGAATGCCCCCGGTCAGTGACATATCATGTGTCGATGTATTTCTTGATCTGGTGCTTAGGGATCTTACCAAGATCAGAACTACACCGAAGGCCAATATTTCCAGGTCAGAACATCAGGCCCTGGCCAATCTTAAACAAAGACACGATTTATGTATAAAACCATCTGACAAGGGGGGTAACATTGTCATCTTAAATCATACACAATATCGAGACATGTGCTATGCACTCTTGTCTGATCGATCATGTTACACGAAACTAACTTCTGATCCTACCAACTTGTTTCAGTCTGAAATGAAGTCCCTATTGTCCAGAGCTAGGGAATGCGAGTTGATCGATAAAAACGAATATGACTTCTTATACACCAGGTTTCCCACCGTGGCCACTTTTTATGCCTTGCCCAAGGTGCATAAAGGGACGACCCCCCTCAAGGGACGCCCCATAGTCTCAGGAAAGAACGCCTTGTGCCAAAATTGTGGGATATACATCGATCATATCTTGGCACCGTTCGTTGAATGTCTTCCATCTTACATCAGGGACACTACAGACTTACTCAGACGTCTAGATGGTCTTATCCTGGACCCTGGGTCTTCATTGGTTAGTATTGATGTTGAATCTTTATATACGTCCATCCCACACCAGTTGGGCCTAGAGGCGGTCAAGAATTTCTTGTCCTCAAGGGGCAGACAGTTTGCGTCGCATAGTACCTTCGTTGTTGAGCTACTGGAGTTTGTCCTAACCAAGAATTACTTTTTGTTTGACGGGGGTGTCTTCCATCAGCTGAGGGGCACCGCCATGGGCAGCGCCTGCGCCCCGGTGTATGCGGGATTGTACCTCGGCTGGTGGGAGGCATCCACCGTCTTTGGCGACAGTCCGCCACCCTTTTCCGATAGGATTGGTTTGTGGCTCAGATTCATCGATGACGTTTTCATTATATGGAATGGCACGGAGGGTGAGTGTTGTTGCCATGATACAGGCGCTGAACGTCAATTCGTTGAATCTGAGATTCACGTTTGAGTTTGGGGGCGACACTTTACCTTTTTTGGATGTATTGATCTCTAAAAAACAAACAGGTGAGCTGATGACGACAATCTATCGTAAGCCTACAGCCACTAACTCCCTACTGCGTTGGGAGAGTCATCACCCAACACCCCTTAAAAGGGGCATACCAAGGGGACAATACCTGTGGCTAAGACGCAACTGCTCACAGCTGTGCGACTTTAAGAGAGAAGCAGGTATCTTGAGGCAGAGATTTCTTGATAAGGGGTATCCTGATTCTACTCTGAGATTGGCATACAAAAAAGCACTTGCAAGTGAGCGCAGCACACTCCTTACAGCAGGACACCCACAGAAAGACTCTGCCGAATCTGTCATACGCCTTATAGGCACATTCGACAAAGCAGCCCCAATTGTCCGTGAGTCCCTGAAACGTCACTGGCACATCCTGAGGATGGACCCGGATCTAAGGGACCATATAGGTACTTACCCTTCGGTTACATATAGACGGGGTAAAAATCTTCGTGATCTTCTAGTACGCAGCCACTATATCTCGCCAAGGAAGGAGACTTGGCTGCGACGACCGAATGGATCATTCCACTGTGGTGAATGTTCTTTTTGCCCATTTATGACTCAAACAAAGTCCTTTTCGGACAGGGACAATAAAAGAAAGTTCGACATCAATCACTTTATTAATTGTAAAACGACATACGTCATCTACATGATAAAGTGTACATGTGGCCTACAATACATAGGCAAAACATCGCGACAACTTCGACGTCGAATAGGTGAACACCTAGGTGACATCCGTCATGCAAGGGACACTCCTGTGTCACGCCACATAAGAGGTGAGCACAATTGCGATGCTGGCTGCCTGCGCTGGTGTGGCATAGATCGCATTCCCCCATCTGTCAGACGCGGTAATGTGGACCAACTGCTCTTGCAGAGAGAGAGCTTTTGGATCTTTACCCTCAACACAATGACCCCTCTAGGACTGAATGAACATCTTGACTTCAGTTGCTTCCTATAAAGTAATCTAAAATACGTGCTGGGACATTTTTTCTAATCAATACTGATTTACATATTTTTCACATTCTCAAACACAATTGATCTTTCCAATCTTCATCTTTCGTATTTACTACACCTTGGGAGTCTTTATCTCATTTCTCCAGCCAAAATACTGTACCATTTAAGTGAATGGCTGAGTGCACGCATTGCATCCAGCCATATGTCTTGTCTGACACTTCTCAACACGATTAGTGTCTGCGCGCATGCGCCGCCGTTACTAAGGACGCATCACAGTCCTAGCACTGCTTCACGGGCGCCTTGCTCGTGACGTCATGCAGGCGCCACCACGCGCGCTTCTTAAGGCTTCTGATCGCGCTCTCACAGCGTCTCACAGAGCCCGGCCACTGCCGGAACACCCATACAGGGTGAGGGACGCGCGGCTTTTGCACATCCTTAGTCTGGTGAGTAGATTACACTTGGCTCTCCATGTGGGTCTTGGTTTGGTTTAGAGTACCTGTATTTAGTCTTTTTCCCTTACATTGGACTTTCATTTCTATGTTTAGATGCCTGTACCCGGCCTCTTATTTAGCACGCATTGACTGCTGTTTCACCTGGGTAATCGTGAGTAAAACAATCCAGGTGTACGAGGTGTTTCCTTTTGCTGACATTTGGGGCTGAACCATATTTTAAGCCCTTCTATGTATATTATTATGGCAGCTTTTGCTAGAGGCTTTATGTAATATTTTGTATTGTAGCCTCTTTATTCCCCCTCTCTTGGTCTCCGCAATCTTCATCATCCCCTGATGTGATTTTTGGAGAATCGAAACATGTTGGAGAATCGAAACATATTCACCAACTCTCTCTTTGACCCACTGCAATCTGGCTTCCGACCCCACCACTCTACAGAAACCGCCCTAACCAAAGTCACCAACGACCTAGCAAAGGCCAAAGCCTCACGCCACTACTCTGTGCTTCTCCTCCTAGACCTGTCCCTGCCTTTGACACTGTCGACCATTCCCTCCTGCTACAAATCTCCTGCTCCCTCGGCATCACGGACTTGGCTTTTCCTGGATCTCCTCCTACCTCACTGATCGACTTTCAGCGTCTCTCACTCACGCACCACCTCCTCCCCCCGGCCTCTCTCTGTTGGTGTACCCCAGGGGTCTGTCCTGGGCCCACTACTCTTTTCTATCTACACTAGTGGTCTGGGTCAACTAATAGCATCGCCTGGCTTTCAATACCATCTGTATGCTGATGACACCCAACTCTACATCTCCGGCCCAGATGTCACTTCTTACTCTACCGGATCCATGACTGTCTTTCGTCCATATCCTCCTTCTTCTCCTCACGTCTCCTGAAGCTAAACGTGGAGAAAACTGTATTCATCATCTTTCCCACCATCCAACTCCACCCCTCCACCTGATCTCTCTATCACAGTCAATGGCTACACTCTCTCACCAGCTCCACAAGTCCGCTGCCTTGGGATAACCCTTGACTCCAATCTGTCCTTCAAACCACACATCCAAATCCTCACATCCACCTGCCGCCTCACCTGAAAAATATCTCCCGAATCCGTTCTTTCCTTAAGTCAAAAAGCACAAAAATGCTGGTTCATGTCCTCGTTATCTCCCGCCTAGATTTACTGCAACATCCTCTCTGTGGGCCTCCCAGCTAGCACTCTCACTCCCTCCAATCATCCTTAACTCTGCTGCCCGTCTGATTTCCCCTCTCTCCTCGCTACTCCTCTCTCTCTCTTCTGCCAATCCCTTCACTGGCTTCCCATTGCCCAGCGAATCCAGTTCAAGTTAGCAACCTTGACCTACAAGGCTCTCCATAACCATTCCCCTCCATACATCTCTGCTCTAATCTCCAGATATCTCCCCTCACGCAACCTCCGCTCCTCACAGGACCTTCTTCTCTGCTTCCCCTTATCAGCTCCTCACACAACCGTCTCCAAGACTTCTCCGTGCTTCATCCACACTCTGGAACTCACTGCCCCAAAACCTCAGACTCTCCCCCACTCTCACCAGCTTCAAAGGCAACCTGAAAACCCATTTCTTCAGGATTGCCTATAACCAACAATAACCCTGCTGTCACTACACTATCCATAACCATGTCTGCCCCTCACCTTCTGTCTCTTCCCACCTTCCTCGTAGACTGTAAGCCCTCACGGGCAGGGACCTCTCTCCTTCTGTACCAGTTGTCAGTTAGTAATTTGTCACCTTTGTACTTGTTTGACCTATGTTATGTATGAAACCTGAATGTACAGCGCTCTGGAACCAAGGGCGCTCAAAAATAAATAATAATAATAATAATAATAATAATAAAAGGGACCAATAGGTTATCTATAGGGTTAGTGTTTGCAGGGTCAGGCTCCTGCCAGGACCGCCCTTATTGGGACGACACTCCTGTTACTGTTGGTAGGCTAGGGCTTAATAGCTCCTGCCATTTGAGGGTCTTGATAGGGATCTAGTTTTGCCTTTCCCATTAGGTGAGCCTTCTCTAGTATTGTTGTTATATATAGGGCGCTTTTTTGAGCGTATTTTACATTTATTTATTAAAAGTTAAGATTTATAGCCTTCTTCCTCTATACGGTTTTTTTGTACTGATTGGCTTTGAGGATTCCTCTAGGATTCACGTCCCCAGTGATTATTCTAGTGTATTTGACACCGTACATCACCAATTTCTTCTGAGCATGCTCAGAACCATTGGCCTCAAGGACACTGCTCTCTCTTAGTTCTCCTCCTACCTTTCTGACCACTCACTTAGTATCTTAATCTCCAGTTCTACGTCCTCTCTTCTTCCTCTTGCTGTTTGGGTTCCTCAGGGATCTTCTCTAGATCCTCTCCTGTTTTCACTCTACACAGTCAATTATACACTTCTTCCCATGGCATCACCCCCGCCCTGCTACAAAACACCAGTGACTGTCTGTCCGCTGTCATCCTGTCTTCCCTCTATCTTAAACTAAACCTCATTAAAACTGAACTCTTGTCCTCCCACCGTCTACTAACCAACCCCCATCTGCTATTTCTCTCTCAGTGTGTGGCATCACCATAACTCCTAGGCAGCAGGCCCGATGTCTTGGGGTTATTCTAGACTCTGATCTGTCCTTCCCCCCCTATATCCAATTCCTTGAACGCTCCTGTCACCTGCATCTCAAGAACATCTCCAGAATCCGTCCTTTTCTCACTGTGGAAACAACTCAAACTCTCATCGTTGCTCTTATTCTTTCTTGTCTTGACTACTGTAACTCCCTGCTTATCAGTCTCCCTCTCTGTAACCTCTCCCCTCTCCAGGCTCCACCAGGCTCATCTTCCTTACCAGCCGCTATACTGATGCCTATACCCTGTGTCAGTCACTGCACTGGTTGCCAATTCGGTATAGAATACAACATAAACTCATCACTCTCACCCATAAAGCTCTCCACAGCGCTGCACCCCTTTACATCTCCTGCCTCATCTCTGTCTACCACCCTACCCACTCTCTCCACTCTGCTGCTGATATCAGATTACAGACCACAATCGTCCAAACCTCCCATGCCCGTCTCATAGATTTCACACGTGCGGCACCAATTCTCTGGAACATGTCACCCAGTACTATCAGACAAACTCATAACCCTCATAGTTTTAAGCATGCTCTTAGAATACATCTTCTCAGTCTGGCCTACCACAATCCCTAATTGCTAACCACCCACTTTCTGTAACATAAATCTCTGTCACTCCCTACACTAGGGCACTCACAGGCACTCATCTGTATATAGATGTACTGTCTGGGTGGCAGGTTCATCCATATTTTATAAACATGGCTGAACCATTGTGTAAACCAAGCACTTCTCACCCTTCGTCTCACCCATACACCCTTATAGATTGCAAGCTCTTGCGAGCAGGGCCCTCACACCTTGTGTTAGTAGCTTTCATTGTGTAGTGTCTATCTTTTTGTATGTATGTAAACCCTCTACATTGTATAGTGCTGCGGAATATGTTGGTGCTATATAAATAAAGATTATTATGATTAACTTATGAAGCCTTTCAGAGATGCACACTCTGCTCCCCAATTTATTTAGTGGTCTAATGATGTGGAAGCCAACCACTGATGTTAATATGCAATTTGCAATATGTGTCCAGTATCGTACCTATTCCTAGATATCCCCTCTTGTATGGGCTACATCAGCTCCTCAGGTTGCTATAGCTACAGACCTGTTTGATCTATCCGGATAGGCTGCCAGCACTGGTTGCTATAGCTACAGACCTGTTCGATCTTCCTGATAGGCTGCCAGCCCCTGGTTTTCTATAGCTACAGACCTGTTCGATCTCTTCCTGATAGGCTGCCAGCATGGTTGCTATAGCAAAGACCCGTTTGACTCTCCCTGATAGGCTGCAGCAATGGTTGCTATAGCTACAGACCTGTTTGATCTCTCCTGATAGGGTGCCAGCCAAATGGTTGCTATAGCTTTCAGACCTGTTTGATTCTCCTGATAGGCTGCCAGCACTGATTGCTATAGTAAAGACCTGTTCGATCTCTCCCGATAGGCTGCCAGCACTGGTTGCTATAGTACAGACCCGTTTTGATCTCTTCCTGATAGGCTTCCAGCACTGGTTGCTATAGCTACAGACCTGGCTTCTACTGGAGCCTAGTGGAAGCCAGTAAACCAAGAAAACAGGACTGAGGTAAGAGGAATCCATGTAGTGAGACAAACCCTTTAATGATCATGCATTGTTCTTGCAAAGGAGACCACTATGAAAGTGATTGGGGAATGTGATGCAATTGGGAGTGAGGGGGCAGTTTTTACTATTTTCACACTTTTCCAAGCAATAGAGCATTTTTCTTAAAAAAAAAAAAAAATAGTCAATCCCTTAAAGCAGATTTCACACTTTATACTTTTTTGGCACATCCATAGCACATTGCATAAATATCTGATAGATGTGGTCTAAGAAGATCGATAGAAGAGCGAATGGCAAAGGAAGGAAGCATGCAATCAGTCAATCCCTTCACAGTCCATGAGACCAGCAGAGCCATCTGAGCACAGCTATAGGATCTTTTTGGCTACTACTTGCCATACTTAGACATGGGCTTGATGAGTTCCAGGTTGCATGCCGCTTCCATAACATTTCCTGGTGTTAAGCTACCCGGGGCCAGTGAATAGGGGGGGTGGGAACCTTGTAGCTTTATTAATATTTTGCTAACACTAACTTAATTTTAGTGGTTTAACTGGTGTAAATCCAGGTTAATGTCATGTTATTTTTCTTTAGAGGACTTAGCCTGATGATTGATGCCCATAGCCGTGGTTCACCGTAGGGTAGTATTAAGCAAAGCTTAGTAAATTCAGTCCTTTGTTACGCTCCACATCTCAATTCATATTCCAGTATTTCATATTATTTGGTTATAATTCTTCCTCTGACACTTTCATGCACACATGGCTGCCCTTCATTTTACACATGTATCAAACCTCTGAGGCCATTTGCTCATTCTAATCCTTATTAAAGGGGTTTTGCCACGAAGTGAGTTCCTTACCTCTTACCTGCTCAGGAGAGAATATAAACAAAGCATGCTGAGTCATGAAGGGCTGCAGGGGTGAGAGGGAGTGGGTTGAGCAGAGAACGAGGAAGCAGGGAGCGTCTCTAAAGTTTACTCAAATAATAACATTACAACAGTGGAATCTCTATACAGCAGACAGACTCATACACTGTACTTCTCCCCAGCCCCTTGCAAGCTCCTTCGTGTTCCCTGTCACAGATAAGAAATGCAAACACGCAAGCGCGGCAGATCAGTTTCCCGTCAGTGTCCTGGTCGTGTCTAATGTAAATTTCAGGAAACCCAAGGGGGCCCTGAGCAAGCTGTAGCTCCCCAACAGGCTTCACTTTTTGTAACACCCCAAAAATTTTTAAAAAAAGTGTTTAAAATTACTCTTTTTGGGGGGAATCCCACTTCAAAATTTTACATCGTGGAAAAAACCCCCTTTTAAAGATCCGAGATCATTGTTTACTTCTTCATCGTTTTTTTGGAGACATTTTTGTTGCCCCGGTGGTCATGAGAAGACCCCTGTGCCTCCCCAAAGGGGTTTTTCGGGCCCCTTCCGTGTGTTAGAATTTCTTATAGTTCTGGCAAAATAATCTATAATAATTAGTGTTGCCGTTTATATCTCTGTTTCCCCAAAAACATTGGTTTAAAATAAAGGTGTGAAAACTTTTGCGCCCCGCGTTTTAACCAAAAACCCCAAATTTTTTTTTTGCTCTGACCAACCCCCAAGGGTGTAGCGTTTTAAAAGGGGTTTTTTTACTGCAAAGATTACTTTTAACATGTAGGAAAAAGGTTTAAATTTAGGACTTTTTCCAAAAAACATTTTGTCTTTGATTTTACCTTCATGTGATAAGAAGATTTTTTTTTGTTTTTAATTTCCCCAGGTTTCTCTGGGTTTCTACCCTATCTCCCTTTTTGATTAGACAGAGGCATTGTCTAATGCCGGAAACTTCCTTCAGAGAAGCTCATTATCTTAACAAAATTAGCTTTTGTTTTTCAGGATAAGTACTGTTTTCACTCAGCAGGGACCTGTGGGGTTTTTTTTACTTTAAATCCCCCTTCACGGTCTTTTTAATTAGGTAATAGAGAATCTAAATATGCTAATCACTGCTATAGAACCCAAACCCCCAGCCCAAAAGACGGGTTAAAATTTTGATTTGGGGCTCTTGGAAACAGCATGGTGAGAACAACCCTTTTTAAACATGAAACCCTTAACCCTAACTTTAAATTTGGATTAGGGAAAGTTTTGTTAATGGGGTTTTAATGGGTTTTATTTAAACCCCATTCTGTTCTTTTCCGTCTTTTCAACGTTTTCTTTTAAACTGGGCATTTTCAAAAACTTATTTAACTTTTTGTGAATTGGGGGCCCCCAAATGAGGGCATCCAAAAAGTGAAAATTGAAGCAACGCACCCAAACCCGAAGTTTGGGGGGGGGTTTTGTTTTAAACCCATTCAAACCCCATCAAAAAACCCTAACCCTTACTAGGGTTTGGCTGTAACTTCACTGTTAACTCTTATCTCTGTATAAAGTG
This sequence comes from Phyllomedusa bahiana, assembly GCA_025379985.1. NCBI lineage: Eukaryota > Metazoa > Chordata > Amphibia > Anura > Hylidae > Phyllomedusa > Phyllomedusa bahiana. Next base: position 56,211 of record JAODAL010017786.1, read on the forward strand.
TCTGTATACAACCGTTATCCAATGTATGATAGTGATATTGGTTGTAGTGAAATGGTTTATATTCAGTAAAAGTACAATGGTATTATCCAGTCATTTTTAATGGGGTAAAAGGGTGATGTTTGTGGCGGTATTATTGATCTTTTATATTTTTGGGTTACTCGTGCTATTGGTCCGGGAAAATTTTAAAAATTGGTGAGTAACATTTTTAGGGTTTTTAAAAACACTATTTTGACATTCAAAAATTTAGGGGTTTTTTTTGGGTTTTGTATATATTTTGTTTTTGGATAACATTGTGTCACTTGTTCGGGGTTCTTGTTGGGGGCCCCCGGGCCCCTTCCTTTTCAGCGGGGAAACCTCCCCTTCCCCTCGCTTCTGCTCTGCCTTTGTCTGCTGCCAGCATCCTGCGTGGGCAAGCGCCTTACCTAGAAGCACTCACGCCGGAGACAGTGCCTCATTACCTGGCCATTGACTTTTTATTACCTGGGAATTAAGGAACTTCCTGCCTGTGCTCTGGGTCAGTTTGTTGATGTCTCTACATTGATCCCTGGTTCCTGTCTGTTACCAGCTTTTACTGATGCCCGGGTTTTCCTGCATTCCCCTTTGTACTCTGCTCCCCTGCTGTTACCCCTGTCTGCTACGGTCTATGATTTTGGTACATGCCCTTTTGGGGACAGGGTCTGTAACCTTAACCTTTTGCCTGTTCCCATTGTCTTCTGTCCGGCACTTCTGTAGTGTACAGGAGTTGGTGGTAAAATACCTACAAAGGGAGTTAATAATTTTTTATTTAAAAAATTGAAAACTAAATCTGTATTGATTGCACTTTTAAATTATCTAAAATACTCTGTATTGATTGAAATTAAAAAGAAATTTGATAGATTTTTTTAATGTTTGTTGACCTCTACTTCACCCCTTTTTTAGAAAACAGTTTATGAACTTGTTTGCAGAAAAGTTTTGTGTCATGCTTTTATTGCGGGAAATTTTTATCCATTCCTGTCACTCACTAAGGGGCGGGAATCACCATAAAAAACATAGATTGGGGGGTTTGTAGTGGGTTTTTAAAAAGTAAAAAATTTTGGGTGTTTTTGGGGTACCCCTTCACTGAGGTAAACCTTTGGGGTTATCAGTGCATCATCACATCTAAAAGCTGTAAGGGGGTGAAATCCCTTTTATCCCACCCTGACAAAAGGCTAGGATTCCCCGGGCTCGGGGGCCAGCTTTGACCCTTTTCTTCTCTGGCTGCGAGAGTGAATTTAAAGAGAAAAAAGGGCCCAAATTCAACAAAAAAGGGTCTCAGCGGGGTTTTGGATTCTTGGATTCGGGGAGGTTGGGGGAGGAAATTTACTAGTCCCCACCCGCCCGCAATCCCCTTTTGGGGACCCGTAAAGCCTCTTGCCTGGCCCAATACCCCCAACTTTGTGAAAATATTCCTGATTGTAATTTTGGAAGTCATTTATGCAAGGGACCTATTTTGTGAGGGAATCACTGCTCCTTCATTAGTCTACTGAGTGGCTTGGACTGGTTGTGAAGGTGTAACTGTGAATGTATTCCACTGCCATGCCGGGTGAAGTAAAGGAGGTCTCTTCTGGCATTTGATCTGAAACGTTAACCCTTTGTCTCCTGCCTGCTTGTTCCGCACCAAACACCATGGGCACCTCAAACACCACCCACCGCAGGCAGTTGAGGGAGAGACCACCGACAGAGTGTGTCACATGGGAACAAGAACCACCACCATCATCCTCAGTGTAGACCCCCTCTTCACTGGTGCTGGGTGCTGGAGGAGCAAGAGAGGTACAGGTAGTGAGATATTTGCTGCTGTGACAAGGATTGGGTCCCAGGGGCTACCACACTTTGCACTCCAGTTCTACCACACTTTGGCTGTCACAGTGAGTAGCCATGTCAGGGGCAGCGACCTGGGGGGTTCCTTGCAGCGGGCTCTGGTGAAAACCATGGGCCCCTTAGATTCCGCTCCCTGGTGTGGTTTGTATTGTGACCCAGAGGATCCACATATACCTGGCTATTTATCACAACTGGTCTTGGTATATTGGTATATATATTCGTATATTGATTTGGTGAGTAACAGTATGGTGGTATTAATCCCTATAGGGTAGTGATACCGTGTTTCCCCGATAGTAAGACACCCCCGATTGTAAGACGTAGCGGGGAGTTTAGGGAGGTCGCCTAATGTAAGACGTACCCCGAAAGTAAGACGTAGTAAACTACGTTGTCTGCGCTCGGGCGCTGCGATGGCCCGGGCGCCGACAGGGCTTCAGCTATATGCGGCTCCTCAGGGAGCGCATATAGCTGAATGCCGAGTACAGCGCACAGTGTCCGGACGCTGCGGTGGTCCGGGCACTGTCCGCGATTCCTTCACCTATATGCGACTCCTCCGGAGCGCATATAAGTGAAGGGATACCACTGCGGGGCACAGAGCGAGCGCTCCGTGCTCCGCAGTGGCCTCCGGGCGGCCGCAGACTGGCGGCTGTCCGGAGTTCCCCGGCACAGGCAGCATGTGTCATCACGCTGCGTGCGCGGCCTGATGATGTCACCGCCTGTGAGAAGAAGAGCAGAGCGAGAGCGCGGGAGACGGAGCAGCGGGGATCCAGGTAAGTGATTGTTTTTTTTTATTTTGATATTATTGCCTACAGCCTACCTATAATTGCCATATACCTGCCTACAGCTGCCTATACCTGCCTTATACCTGCCTATACCTGCCTACACTGCCTATACCTGCCTATACCTGCCCTACAGCTGCCTATACCTGCTTAACCTGCCTATACGTGCCTACAGCTGCCTATACCTGCCTAAAGCTGCTATACCTGCCTAACCTCCCTATACCTGCCTACAGCTGCCTACACCTGCCTATACCTGCCTACAGCTGCCTATACCTGCCTACAGCCGGCCCTATACCCTGCCTACAGCCTGCCATATACCTGCCTATGGGGCCATATACCTGCCTATGGGGCCATATACCTGCCTATAATCTGCTTATGGGGGACATATACCTGCCTATTACCTGCGTATGGGGCCATATACCTGCCAATATAAGACATACCCCGAAAGTAAGACACAGTGGGACTTTTGGGGGTAAAAAGAATGTTATACGCTGTCTTACTATCGGGAAACACGGTATGTGGCGACATTAGTTGGTCTTTGTATATTGTTATTATTTGGGAATATTTTTCTAGGTATACTGGTTTGGTCAGTAACAGTATGGTGGTATTAGAATGTGTGAAGATTTTCTCCAGTTTGTCCAGAAAAAACTCCTTTAAATGGACTGTAATGACTGCGCTGGACGTGTTGTGACTTTCTTCGAACAACACTACAAGGTTAGTATATATAATAAGTACCCAAAAGTTGCAATACTGTGCTAGGGAGCGTTGTCTCTTTTTTGTCTTTTCTCTTGCAGTATGGTGGTATTAGTCACTCTATATTGGTGACACGCAGTCATCATGTGGCAGTATTTTTTGGCTTTTGTATAAGTATTGACCCGCGGAATAAAGATTACAGGCGGTATGTATGAATGAGGCTGCGCCAGATATCTGGCCTCTTTTCAGCCTGATATCAGACACAGCCTGGTTCACTCCATTTTTTAATGTGCCGTACGCTATTATCGGACGCATTACATAGCACCCGTGGCACTTTGTAATGCGCTCGATCTCAGGGGGCGTGCAGGAGGAGGGACGCACCAGAACTGTACGAAGCTATAGATTTATAGCCTCGCTATGGCATTTCTAGGTGCATTACAGCTGGAACAGGTAGAGAACTTTCAAAGTGGTTTACATGAGCCAGAAGTGTCGTACAAGCGCTAGAATGCGCCTGATTTATGACCCGCTGTAGAGTGGAATCATAAATCAGGCGCATTCTAGCCTATTATTAGGCATATGAAATTTGGTATTAACATGCCAAATTTCATACATATCGCCCTACATGTCAATCCAACTGTATGGCGTAAACTCCAACAAAAACTAAATTCACAGACAATTGTATTTTGGTCCTGTTCACCCTTATTTTTTTTTCTTTTTGGGGAGAATGGATGAAAGGTACCATAGACACTTTGGTTCCATGGGCAGCTGAAATTTCTAATGGCGGACCCAGCTACACCCCAGCAATCCAGCAACCAGGCACAATCCTAGTTACATCAATACATTGACATGAAACAGGAATGGAAGTTTATTTGTGGTAAAGGATGATTTGTGTGAGAACAATGGAAGATCAGCAGAGCCTTAGCCATTGTTCCATACAAACGGTCCACTGTGTGGACACCTGTGCATAGCACTGGCCTGTAAACCTCTGAGTCTCGTCCTCATAGTTCTGAATATGAGAAGTCCTCTTTATGGCCACAATATCTGGAAAAGAAAGAAAACACAGCTCATTGTGATCTCATTGTCCGCACAACAGGTGCATCCTCCGCACAGGCATTCATGGCCGAGGCTCGCAGCTCTAAGCAGAGCTCAGTCTTCTGTTTGCTCTAAACATCTGTTTATCATGATGGGTATTATTATCTGTCATTACCAAAATCCCATTCTTGTCATGTATAGGATGTGTCGCACAGGTGGACTGCAAATGAGGGCTCGTGAGCTCCTTAGGAAATCGGGCCAAAGACTTTCATTTCCCAGGACAGGTTGTTTTTTTTTTCTATTTAAAGGGGTCAAATCACAGACAATCCCTGTAATTTAGGGGCCAAGACGGGACAGACATGGCCCCTGCAATGGCCGCTAATACATGGAGAGCCCAAGACCACCATTACAAGGGAGCTTCTAGTTAGTGTCTCTTTGCTCTGGCTCATAAAAGGGTCCATCTATTTCATGTAATTGCCCCAGTAGGGCATATGGACTGGAGGTTGTAAGGAGATAACTCTTTAAATTGGTATCAAGATTTTTTTTGTACACATTAACATACACATGCCTTTGTGCAAAGCTCCATCAAGGAAAACGGGCATATATATGTGTATTATAGCTTTATAGGATTTGGAGTAGGATTTTAGAATAAAATGCAAAGTAAATCCTGACAGGATTCCTAAAAGAGACAATGAGAGTTCTGCTTACCCCACCCACATACAGTGATCTCCAGTTTGCTCTGTACAGGGATAACAGCCAATCACAGTAATGTGGGTGGGGTAATAAGGACTCTCACTCTCCTAGAAGTCCTGTCAGGATTAACTTCAAAACTGGCTAGCTGTTCATTCATAAATTTGGCTGTTTCAACCCTTCCGGATTAATATCCTATATATCAGAGCTCAGCTTCTCTCCTCTATCTAAACCCTAATCACAGACTCACTCTCTCCCTCTATCATATAACCCTATATATCACAGAGCTCAGCTTCTCTCCTCTGTCAATACCTAATATCACAGAGATCACTCCTCCTCTATCACTAACCCTATATATCACAGAGCTCAGCTTCTCTCCTCTATCATATAAACATATATATCACAGACTCACCCTCTATCATATAACCTATAATTACAGGGCTCAGCTTCTCTCCCTCTATCATATAACCCTATATATCACAGAGCTCGGCTCCACTATCATTTAACCCTATTACAGGGCTCAGCTTCTCTCCCTCTATCATATAACCCTATATATCACAGAGCTCAGCTCCTCTCCTCTATCATATAACCCTATATATCACAGAGCTCAGCTCCTCTCCTCTATCATATAACCCTATATATCACAGAGCTCAGCTCCTCTCCTCTATCATATAACCCTATATATCACAGAGCTCAGCTTCTCTCCCACTATCATATAACCCTATATATCACAGAGCTCAGCTCCTCTCCTCTATCATATAACCCTATATATCACAGAGCTCAGCTTCTCTCCCTCTATCATATAACCCTATATATCACAGAGCTCAGCTCCTCTCCTCTATCATATAACCCTATATATCACAGAGCTCAGCTTCTCTCCCTCTATCTATAACCCATAATCACAGCTCACTTCCCTTCTCATCATAACCCTATATCACAGAGCCCAGCTCCTCTCCTCTATCATATAACCCTATATATCACAGAGCTCAGCTCCTCTATATATCAGAGCTCAGCTTCTCTTCTCTATCATATAACCATATATATCACAGAGCTCAGCTCCTCTCCTCTATCATATAACCCTATATATCACAGAGCTCAGCTTCTCTCCTCTATCATATAACCCTATATATCACAGAGCTCAGCTCCTCTCCTCTATCATATAACCCTATATATCACAGAGCTCAGCTTCTCTCCTTCTGTCACATCTTGCTCTCAGCAGGGCATGGCACAATCTCCTCTGTTTCAATGGCTTTTGGGATCAGATCTCTTCTGCTACATCCTTAGATATTGGAGGCCCTACTCCTTGCTCCCCAGGACTCTTTTTCCGGTGCATTATTTTGGGCTCTGATATAAGAGCTGGTTTTTGGTGGCATCATTTACCGTACCACTGTGGAGCCTTGAATGAGAAGTAACTAATGATGTGCAATAGCTGGCTGCGCACATGGCACGGCACGCTGGAGTTAGCAGAACGCTCAATTCATGCATTCCTTAATGTAATCAAAAAGTCATTCTACTCAATAGAAAAATACAAAGCGTTGGCCAAATACAACAGGACAACGTGTCTTGCCATTTGTGGAGACGCAGCACTTTCTCTGATCCATTGTGGGATATATTACGGCTACGGTCGGAGCACCAGTCACCACCAGACATTCTTCTGGGTTTATGGGGTTTATTATCAAAGCGCGAGTGCCCAGTGTTGGCGCTTGTGTCATTCTGCACAGGGGCCACAGGCCCACCGCTGATCAGGACAACATGTGTATGAAGGTTCTAGGTCCTCCAAGTGCTTTGTAGTTTCTCCAGGATTTCCAGGACTCCAATAGAATATTTGTAGGTAATTGGCTTCATAATAATTGGCCCCAGTGAGTGCAAAATAGGGAAAGCAGAATTTGAGCTCCACTAGGGACAGGCGGGATGTGATTAAATGTATTATGTGTGCAGAGGTCTATCAAGGGCTGGAATAAGGTTGGATGCAGCTCTGTGTAGTACGTCCTACTGAAGACCCTTTATGGTGCACCACATAGGGAGGCATTGAATTTAGGCATTTAAACACCAATTTTCATGCGCATCAGGGGCGTAGCTATAGGGGGTGCAGAGGTAGCAGTCGCCACCGGGCCCTGCAGCCTGAGGGGGCCCAAAAGCCCTTCTGCCACATAATAAGACACCAGTATTGTAAATGGCGCATGGGAACTGGGGGGCCCCATTCCACTTTTTGCACTAGGACCCAAAAGCTTGAAGTTACGTCTCTGATGCGCATTATAATAGTGTAGAATGCACCTGATTTATGAACCCGGTCATAAACCAGGCGCATTCTAGCACTAAGACGACATTTCCGGCTCAGGTAGTCCCAGCAGTAATGCGTCTAGAATTGTCGTACTGAAGCTATAAATCTATAGCTACGTACGGTTCCAGTGCACCCAGCCCCCGCCCCCCCCCCCCCCGAAATCAGGCATATTACAAGTGTCTACAATGCACCTGATAACGCGCTCTATAATGCACCTGATACGGGCGAAAATATAGCGAACGGGGCTGCGCCAGTTTTCGGGCTGAAAAGACACCAGACTTCTGGCGCTGCCCCATACATACATGTCACCCATAGTGCTTAAAGTGGCGTCCCCATCTCACACTTTGATGACATATCAATAGCATTTGCCACCAAATTTTGATAGGTGCAGGTCGCGCCTCTGGGACTCACAACTATCTCAGGAATGGGCCAATGGAACAGTCTCTATTCAGAGCAGTGAGTTGAATACACTTGTGCCCATCTATCCATTCTGTTCTATGGGAGTTCTGAGTAAAACTAAACACAGCGCTCCCTTGTAGAACACAATAGAGAGTTGTGCACAAGTGTGACCGATTCACTGGTCTGAACGGGGATTTTTGAGGGCCCATTTCCATGATAGGTGCTCGTCCTATAGGTGGAACTCATAGCTATCACACTACCAAGTGAGGTAAAATGTCAGAGTAGGTTCCCTTCTGAACTGAGATCACCTTGTCGCCAGACCCGTCTTTTCAGCATTATGGGCCCCTGGGCAGAGCACTGCAGTGGGCCCTGTCGAAATACATGACCATTACACTTGGTCATGCCTCTAGCCACCTCCAAGCACACCCATATTATCACGCCACTTACTGTATGTCTGGACACCAGCAGCCTGCAGTCTACAAGATGTAAGGTGGCAACAGCAGGAAGGTTATATAAGGGTGTATATATCCCGGCCAGGGTCCTTTGCTTGCGCCTTTAGGAGTCCAGACACATGCCCTCAAGGTAAGGAGCCTTGGGGGAATGAAAGGTCAAAATTAGACAGGTGTCGTCAGTACAGGCTGTCAACATATGTTTAATGTGTTAGCAAGGCTTCCAGCCATTCCTGGGTCGGCCTTTCATTGGGAGTAGGCATAGAGCAGGTTGGGTGCTTACTCCCCATGTTCCACTCCAGGATTTCCCTGGCATATATAAGTCAGCAGGTAAGCTGACTAGTGGTGGCTACAACCCCAGACTACCTTCAAGTCTTGGGAGGAGACACGCTGGAGAACCAGCAGGGATACGTACAAGGTGTTAGTATTTCTTTGTTAGTCAGAGCTCAGACGAGCAGGCTTTTGTTTTGTTTGTATTTGTGCATGCCTTGCACTTGTTTTGTGTTGCTGCTTCATAAAAATACAGAGGCCCTGTATTTTACACCTGAAGATCTGTCTCTGCCTGAAGATACACGTGTGTGATCGTAACGATCCCAGAGCCGCTAAAGCTCACAAAGACTAATTAGCAGGGCACCTTTGGCTCCCTTCTCCACCATGGTTTTTAACTGTTTGTACATCCTAAAAACACACAAACAGTTAAATAAGCAAAGCCAACAAAGGGATCCAGGGTATGTTTCTTGAATTCCTGGAACAAACCAGGAACCCCTATACTTGTGGGGCCCCCGGCAACTGCCTGGTGTGCTTGTCGCTGGTGGATGGGCCTCTTTAATTTTGATCAAAAATGTGCGCTAAGAACCTCAAATTTTCATGTATTCAAAAAGTAGCAAACATGCATTTTGAAATCGTTCCTATGTTCACTTTAACTGTCTCTTAGTGTTTGCAGAGTGCTGCTGATACTTTTTATCACACTTTGATGGCATATGCATTTGACATGTCAACAAGCGCAAGGAGAGAACACCACTTTATATTATAGAACCATGTCCAAACCACATTGCTGTAAAACACCTGTAAGTAGTAGATCTGCTGGACCACCACAAGCGCTGGTATAAGCCACATCAGGAAGAGGAGTCTAAGGAACCCCCCAGTCTGTGCCAGAGCCCACCGCCAGGCCAGTTGATCTTGTGTGGTGGGAGACTCCCAGGTCGCTACCAGGGGCATAGCTATAGGAAGTGCAGAGGTAGTAGTTGCTACCAGACCCTGCAACCTGAGGAGGCCCCAAAATTCCTTCTGTCACATAAGGTAAATGTAAATGACACATGGTAGCTGAGGGGCCCCTTTTCACTATTTGCACTAGGGCCCGGGAGCTTCAAGTTACACCTCGGGTCACTACACGTAATGACTTGCTTTAGGGTGCAGCGTGGTACAGAATCGGCAGGCAGGTTCGTAGTTGGGGACAGACAAGAAGGTCAGGGCAGGCAATGTGGTCAGGATAAACTGATAGAGAGGTTCGGTACACAGAATGACAAGATAAGCGCAAAACTAACTCTCCAAGGACATCAAAACAACACCAACACTCTGGCAGACAGGTCAGGGCGTGGATGCAAGATATAGCATCAGCATCTAGCAATTAACCAATTACCATCAAGTGGGCCTTTAAATTTAACAGAGCTGGCAAGTGCACGCCCTAGGGATCTGGTATGTGCTGACACACAGCAGAGGAGCACAAGGGAGCAGGAGCGGGGAGAGGTAAGTAAGCTGAGGTGGGGACCCAGGGAATAAAAGCACGTCTCCAGACCAACATGGGGTCCACAGTGCGACTCGTGACAGTGTCCAAAGAATACAAGCCAATAGTTTACAAAATAACACTGAATCCTTTTCATACATGCACAGTGATGTTATCAATGGGGGGAAGCAATGACATCATCATTGAGGTGAGCAATGACATCATCAATGCCAGCTGCTACAGAACAAACAATATCTACAATGGACGTTTACCTTAACGGAGTGTTCCCATTTCACATATTGATGTCATATTGATAGGATTTGCCATTAGAATGTGATTGTTGCGGATTCTACCTCTGAAACCCGAACTTATGCCATCGATGTGTGAGATGGGACAACCCCTTTAACAGAAATCCTACCTAAACTCCAAACCAAGTGAGGTATATCGGGATGCTCAAATTGCTATGACCATTATAATCAGTGGCCCCCTCTTTAGTAAGGGGTGTTCACACAAGGTCAATGAATACATTAGTGGTATCCATCGGGGTATCGCGGAAAAAGGTACATTGGCGGATACTGTAACACAGCCGCGATAGCCCCATAGGGGATCATGGAGAATTCTACTTTATTTGCCACCACTTATGTTTATTTTACGGGACACAGTAGCAGAGTCGATGAACGACCATGAACATATTCATTAAACTTGTGTGAGCACCCCCTAATGACAGGTAATGTACCGAAAGTGACTACATAGGTTCTACACCCCTGAGGCCGAACCTGGCTCTGGTATATGTTGATGCCTAATACAGTAAATGAGAAGGGAAATTTAGACTCATAGAATCATCACTGCATTACGTCACATGTTGTTAGCAGATTTTTTGCATTTAAATGTTGTCACTTTAGTTGTACATTTTCTGACTACATAGAAATTTCACATTTACACAATATGAGAAACTAAAGGAAAACTGCAATGGCATCGACATGTACTGTAGGTGAGCAATGACATCACAATACAGGTGAGCAATGACATCATCATGCTAGTGAGCAATGACAACATAGCACAGGAAAACAATGACTTCATCATGCAGGAGAGCAATGACATCATCATGATAGTGAGAAATGACATCATCATCATCATGTACTGTAGGTGAGCAATGACATAATCATGCAGGAGAGCAATGACATCACCATGATAGTGAGCAATGACATCCTCGCACATGAAAACAATGACCTCATCATGAAGGAGATCATTTACTTCTTCACTATTGTGAGGTCGTTCTTCATCTTCATGTACTGTAGGTGAGCAATGACATACCAATACAGGTGAGCAATGACATCATCATGCAGGAGAGCAATGACATCATCATGCAGGAAATAAAATGACATCATCATGCAGGGGAGCAATGAAATCATGCAGGAGAGCAATGACATCATCATGCAGTAGAGCATTGACATCATCATGTAAGAAAACAATGACATCATCATGCAGGGAACAATGACATCATCATTCAGGTGAACAAAGTCATCATCATCATGTACTGTAGGTGAGCAATGACATACCAATGCAGGAGAGCAATGACATCATCATGCAGGAGAGCAATGACATCACAATACAGGTGAGCAATGACATCATCATGCTAGTAAGCAATGACATCAAGGATCAGGAAAACAATGACATCATAATTCAGGATAGCAATGACATCATAATTATAGTAAGCAATTACATAATAGTGAAAGAAAACAATTATATCATCATGCAGGGGAGCATTGACATCATCATGCATGTGAACTAAATCATCATCATCGTGTACTGTAGTTGAGCAATGATATCATCATGCAGGAGAGCAATGACGTTATAAGACAGGAGAGCAATGACATCATCATGCTAGTGAGCACTGACATCATCATGCAGGAAGCACCAATGACGTTATATAATGACTGTAGTGAGAAGCAATGAAGATCCATCATGCTAGTGAGCAATGACATCATCATGCTAGTGAGCAATGCCATTATGATACAGGAGAGCAATAACATTATTATCATGCCAGTAAGCAATGACATCATCATGCTAGTGAGCAATGACATCATCATGCTAGTGAGCAATGACATCATCATGCTAGTGAGCAATGCCATTATGATACAGGAGAGCAATAACATTATTATCATGCCAGTAAGCAATGACATCAACAATTCCAACTGTTAAGGCATGGTGAGACCAAACAACACCCATATGTGAAACTTACCTTGATAGAAATCTAAACTCCCAACCTGCCTATCTTCACCCTCATATTGGGTATAGGTATGACCTATTAATGGATGCCAATCACCATCATTCACACATTGGGATAAATGGTTCAGTACTTATAGGCTGTATCTTTGCTACAGGTCGATAAAGCGTTGGACCAATGGCCAGGGTAATACTTGAAAGTCTTAGTCATCTTCTTCCAGCCAATGTTGGACATTTCTAGCCGTGTGACATGTTGCATTGTCTTGCTGGATGATCCCATCCACAGGAAGGATAATCAGTGTGTATGAGTGTATGTGATCTGCAAGGATGGATAATACACAAAGCATCTGAGAGCGCCTTCCACATGGATGAGCGGTCCAGATAAAGCCATGAAAACATTCCCCAGACCTTAACACTGCCACTAGCAGATGGTGTTCTTCCAGCAATGGTTGCAGGGTGTTTGTTCTTTGATGTTTCTCGCTTGACATGCCATCCATTTAATGAAGCAGAAAACATCAGTCACAAAAAAAGGCAACCCTTTGACAATCAGCGGAGGCCTATTCTGATACTGCCATGAATATTTAAGCCTTTTCTGACAATGCAGCTTGTTTAGCAGAGGTGCAGTGACATCCGTCTGCTCCGGGGCCCCATACACAGTAGGGTTAGCAGAGGTGCAGTGACATCCGTCTGCTCCGGGGCCCCATTTCACAGTAGGGTTAGCAGAGGTGCAGGGACAGCCGTCTGCTCCAGGGCCCATACACAGTAGGGTTAGCAGAGGTGCAGTAACATCAGTCTGCCTCTGGGCCCCATACACAGTAGGGTTAGCAGAGGTGCAGTAACATCTGTCTGCTCCGGGCCCCATACACAGTAGGGTTAGCAGAGGTGCAGTAGCATCCGCCTGCTCCTGGGCTCCATACACAGTAGGGTTAGCAGAGGTGCAGTGACATCTGTCTGTTCTGGGGCCCCATACACAGTAGGGTTAGCAGAGGTGCAGTGTCATCCGTCTGCTCCGGGGCCCATACACAGTAGGGTTATCAGAGGTGCAGTGACATCTGTCTGCTCCGGGCCCCATACACAGTAGGGTTAGCAGAGGTGCAGTGACATCGTCTGCTCCGGGGCCCCATACACAGTAGGGTTAGCAGAGGAGCAGTGACATCCGTCTGCTCAGGGGCCCCATACACAGAAGGGATAGCCGAGCTGCAGATACAAACTACAGCACCGGGGTCCCATAAACCGTCGGGTTAGCAGAGGTGCAGTGACATCCGTCTGCTCCGGGGCCCATACACAGTAGGGTTAGCAGAGGTGCATTAACATCCGCCTGCTCTGGGGCCCCATACACAGTAGGGTTAGTAGAGGTGCAGTGACATCCGTCTGCTCTGGGCCCCATACACGGTAGGGTTAGCCGAGGTGCTTTGACTTCCGTCTGCATGGGGCCCCATACACAGTAGGGATAGTAGAGGTGCAGCGACATCCGTCTGCTCTGGGCCCCATACACAGTTGGGTTATCAGTGGAGCAGTGACATCTGTCTGCTGTGGGTCTTCATACGCAGTAGGGTTAGCAGAGGAGCAGTGACATCCGTCTGCTCCGGGGCTTCATACACAGTAGGGTTAGCAGAGGTGCAGTGACATCCATCTGCTCCGGGGCCCATACACAGTAGGGTTAGCAGAGGTGCAGTGACATCCGTCTGCCCCGGGCCCCATACACAGTAGGGTTAGCAGAGGTGCAGTGACATCCGTCTGCTCCGGGGCCCCATACACAGTAGGGTTAGCAGAGGTGCAGTGACATCTGTCTGCTCCGGGGCCCCATACACAGTAGGGTTAGCAGAGGTGCAGTGACATCCGTCTGCTCCGGGGCCCCATACACAGTAGGGTTAGCAGAGGTGCAGTGACATCTGTCTGCTCCGGGGCCCCATACACAGTAGGGTTAGCAGAGGTGCAGTGACATCCGTCTGCTCCGGGGCCCCATACACAGTAGGGTTAGCAGAGGTGCAGTGACATCTGTCTGCTCCAGGGCCCCATACACAGTAGGGTTAGCAGAGGTGCAGTGACATCTGTCTGCTCCAGGGCCCCATACACAGTAGGGTTAGCAGAGGTGCAGTGACATCCGTCTGCTCCGGGGCCCCATACACAGTAGGGTTAGCAGAGGTGCAGTGACATCCGTCTGTTCCAGGGCCCCATACACAGTAGGGTTAGCAGAGGTGCAGTGACATCTGTCTGCTCCGGGGCCCCATACACAGTAGGGTTAGCAGAGGTGCAGTTACATCTGGTTGCTCCAGACCCCATAAGCAGTAGGGTTAGCAGAGGTGCAGTGACATCCGTCTGCTCTGGGGCCCCATACACAGTAGGGTTAGCAGAGGTGCAGTGACATCCATCTGCTCCAATAATTATCCCTTTTTAGCAAATTGCCTTTTTAACTCATGACAGCAATGAGGGATATGTGTGCAGACAGTCTATCACACACCGTATATACCCACCGAGCCAGTGCACCACATGTGATTTCCTTCACGAGCTACACATGTTGCTGACATTGAAAACAGTAAGTGGCCATAATAAAGTGACTCCACTGTGTATATCCGCTGTTATCCATGCCAACTTTTTTAGATGATGGATAAGGTGGCACCGTGCGGGAACATGGATGACATCTGCAGATATCACCTTGCTGATAACATCTTGCACGAGTCCTCAGCAGCCTTCTTGTTTTTGCCAAGACATTTCTGCCCCCACTAACCGCACATCATTTGTTTCTGGGCTGATATTAGATCCTACTATTCTTTTACAGCAAATGCATTTCTCCCAGTGCATTGCTGGGGCCCCGTGGACCGGCAGACGGAAAAGTAATAGAATATTAAACCGCCCAGTAATATAGTAACTACCGAAAGAAAATGAAATGCAGATGACGTGTTGGAGGCTTCCCAAGGTTTGTACAGTCGGTTTTGGTAATTTAGTCAACTTTAAGTCCAAGCAAAGAGTCGTTATGTCGTATGTTTGTCTCTGCCCAGAATGGTTCTATCAGCAAATTTGGAAAAGGAGTCGTGCACATGGCCGTAGAAGTTCCAAAATGTACAGTATCTCACAGAAGTAAGTACACCCCTCACATTTTTGTAAACATTGTATTCTATCTTTTCCTGGGACAACGCTGAAGATAAGACACTTTGATCAGGCTCGGACTGGGCCGCCGGGGGATCGGTGAATCCCCCGGTGGGCCCCGAGCTGCAGTGGGCCCTGAAGGCAGTGCCGGCGCTCCCCGGGGCCCGGCCGCCTCATCCTGTCCCTGAACGGCTGGGACCTGCGTCCCGAGCTAATGTCCCCGACTCCCGGGGCTGCACGGTGTCAGAGGAGCAGAGCGCCGCCCGCGCTCCGCTGTACACACTGGCAGGTTTAAGGCGTTAGGCCTTGAGCCTGCCAGGCGCCGACCCCTACTGGTGCCGTAGGCGTGTGGTGAAGTCACATCACTGCGCCACCTTTGCAGGGCGCCCGTAGAAGCCGGCGGGGAGCGGCCAGGAGCGGAAGAAAGGTAAGTGAGTTTTTTTTTTTTTTTCTAAGTACCTAAACGGGCCCTGGCTATCTAAGCCTAAAGGAGGTCCTGGCTACCGAAACCTAAAGGGGGCCTTGACTACCTGACCATAAAGGGGGTCCTGACTACCTAAACATAAAGGGGGCCCTAAATACCTACAGAATAAAAGTGACCCTAACTACCTGTAAAATATAGGGGACTCTCTAACTACCTGCAAAATAAAGGGGGCCCTAACTACCTACAAACTTAAGGGGACCCTAACTATCTGCGAACTAGCTAAAGGGGGCCCTAACTACCTACAAACTAGCTAAATGGGGCTGTAACTGCCTGCATGCTACCTAAAGGGGGACCCTAACTGCCTGCATGCTACCTAAAGGGGGGCCCTAACTGCCTGCATGATACCTAAAGGGGGGCCCTAACTGCCTGCATGCTACCTAAAGGGGGCCCTAACTGCCTGTATACCCTTACTGCCTGTATACTACCTAAAGGGGAACCCTAACTGCCTATATACCCTAACTGTCTGTATACTACCTAAAGGGAAGCCCTAATTGACTGTATAATACCTAAAGGAGGCCCTAACTGTCTGTATACTACTTAACGGGTAGCCCTAACTGCCTGTATACTCCCTAAGGGAGGCCCTAACTGTCTGTATACTACTTAAAGGGTAGCCCTAATTGCCTGTATACTACCTAAAGGGGGTCCCTAACTGCTTGCAGCCTATATAAAGAGGACCCTAACTACCTACAGCTTACCTAACTGGGGGCAATCACCTACCTACAGCCTAACTAACTGGGACTCACCAACACCTACCTACAGCCTACCTAACTGGAGGCCACCAACCTAACTGTAGCCTAACTGTATCAACTTTCCTAACTGGGGCCTGCTGATCTACCTGGGGGCTATTTACCTACCCACCCATGGCTAGGTACCCACCTACCAACGTGGGGCTGACCTACCACCTTATCCAGCGGGGGTCTAACTACCTAAATAGGGCCTATCTAGTTATCTGGGGCCTTGCACATTTGCCTACCTACCTAGGGTCTTGTATACCTACCTTGTAATATAGAGAGAGGGCAGCAGCCCATAGCTGTTGCATTATCCAACCCCGTAGGATACTAGGCCTCTAAGTTATGGCTTGTACCCGCTCTCCCACCCCTGGGTAGTTTGTACAGAGGTGAGAATAGGTAAAGAAATGCTTGAAAATTGAGGATTCTAAGATATTTGTGTGTAATTTATGCAGGGATGAGTTGTGGCCGGGACAAGTCATCATGGCCCTAAATATAATACTACCATACACTGTGCCCTCTAATAAATGTGTACAAAAACTATGCCCCTAAATATAATACTACCATACACTGTGCCCTCTAATAATAGTTGTACATACTATGCCCCTAAATATAATACTACCATACACTGTGCCCTCTAATAATAGTTGTACATACTATGCCCCTAAATATAATACTACCATACACTGTGCCCTCTAATAATAGCTGCACACACTATGGCCCTAAATTTACTGCCATACACTGTGCCCTCTAATAATAGTTGCACATTGTGCCTCCTGATAATAGTACCACATACCGTGCCCCCTCATAATAGCGCCCAACACTGCACCCCTAAATATAGTACTTCAACACAATGTGCCCCTAAATTAAATACTACCATACACAGCCCCTTCCTGATAACTGCTTTACACATGTGCTTCTGGATATAGTACTGCCATACACAGTACACCAGATAATAGCTTTACACACAGTGCCCCCTAATAATTGTGCCCCGTTACAATAACTCTACACACTGTGTTATTAAATATAATGTTCCCCAAAAATAGTTTGACACAGTGTGCCATTGAAAATAGTACTGCCATACTCAGTGCCCCCTGAAAAGAGCTGCAAACATTGTGCCCTAAAATAGACTCCTGCCTCCTGATTATAGCTCCACACACTGCACCCCTGAATATAGTACTTCAACATACTGTGAATATAGTACTTCAACATACCATACACAGTCACTCCTGATCATAGCTTCACACACTGTGTCCCTAAATATACTGCCACACACTGTGCCCCCTCACAATAGTTACACACACTTCATCCCTAAATATAGTACCTTGACATACTGTACCCCATATAATAGCTCCACATATTGTGACCCTAAATATAATACTGCCAGACACTTTTCACCCTGTTAATAGCTTCGCACACGGCAGCCCTGAATACAGTACATCAATACACTGTGCCCCTAAATATAATACTGACATACACTGTGACCCCTGATAATAGCTCCACACGTCTGCCCTTAAATATACTACTGCCATACACTCTAATAATAGCTCCACACTAGTTCTCCTCAATACAGTACTGCCATACACTGTGCCTCCTGATAATAGCCCCACAAATGTGCTTCTTGATATAGTGCTACCATACACTGTGCACCCTGATAAGGGTTCGTCCACACGGATGATTTATTGGGTGGATTTTCAGTCGGTTTGCGGATTTTGAAACCATCTGAAAACTGACCGTCCCCATAGACTTTAATATAAAATCCATTCAGTAGTCTACACTGAGCAGACTTTCAGCCGCCGGCGTTCCGAAAAACTTTGAAGATGCACAATCTAACGCCCGTTTTCGGGCCGAAGGTGTGCAAATTCAATAGTCATGGGGGACGGGCAAATCCATAAACTACGGACAGAACCGTCCCCAAAACCAGAATCGTACCTTTATTTTGTATATGCCGTGTGGATGCACCCTAATAGTTCTTCACACATGTACCCCTATATTTATTACTACCAAACAATAACCACATACTGCACCTTCTAAAAATAGTTCTACACATGGATATAGGACTGCCATACCCAGTGTCCCCCTCATAATAGCTGCACACACTGTCCCTCTGCTACAAAACACCAGTGACTGTCTGTCCGCTGTCTCTGACATCATGTCCTCTCTCTATCTCCAACTAAACCTCACTAAGACTGAACTACTTGTCTTTCCCCCATCTACTTACCAACCCCCATCTGCTATTTCTCTCTCAGTATGTGGCACCACTATAACTCCTAGGCAGCAGGCCCGATGTCTTGGGGTTATTCTAGACTCTGATCTGACCTTCACCCCATATATCCAATCCCTTGCCCGCTCCTGTCACTTGCACCTCAAGAATATCTCCAGAATCCGTCCATTTCTCACGATCGAAACAACTCAAACTCTCATTGTTGCTCTTATTCATTCTCGTCTTGACTACTGCAACTCCTTGCTTATCGGTCTCCCTCTCTGCAAACTCTCCCCTCTCCAATCTGTCCTGAATGCAGCAGCCAGGCTTGTCTTTCTCTACAGCCGCTATACTGATGCCTCTACCCTGAGTCACTCGCTGCACTGGTTGCCCATTCAGTACAGAATACAGCATAAACTAATTACTTTTATCCATAAAGCTCTCCAGAGCGCTGCACCCCCCTACATCTCCTCCCTCATCTCTGTCTACCACCCTGCCCGCTCTCTCCGCTCAGCTACGGACATCAAACTACAGACCACAATCATCCGAACCTCCCATGCCCGTCTTCAAGATTTTACACGTGCTGCACCCATTCTCTGGATCATCCTACCACGTACCATCAGGCACAATCCCAGCCTTCGCAGTTTTAAGAGTGTCCTGAAAACACATCTTCTCAGTATTCAAAACCACTAATTGCTAACCCCCACCTTCTATCACACACACATCTGTCACTCCCTACACTAGGGCAATCACAGGCACTTATCTGTATATAGATGTACAGTCAGGGGGGCAGGTTCACCAAATTTTTATGTAAACCACCCCATATTTATGAAACAAGGCTGGGCCAATGTAAATTTAGCACTTCTTCCCCCTTTGTTTCCCCCAGACACCCTCTTAGAGTGTAAACTCTCGCGAGCAGGGCCCTCACACCTTGTGTCTCACCTGTAAGTAGCTTTCACTGTGTAATGTCTGTCTTTTGTCTGTGCTTATACTCTCTACATTGTAAAGTGCTGCGAAATATGTTGGCGCTATATAAATAAAGATTATTATTATTATTATAATAGGGGCCCACACTTTGCCCTCTTGTAGTAGCTTCACACACTGCACACCCAAATATACTACTAAACGCTGTGTCCCGAGATGACTGCACTGTATACTGTGCCCCTGATAAAAGCTCCACACACCGTGCACCTCGGAATATGATGAATATTATAATGTCCCAAAAAGGATGATATACACTTGTCCCACATGGTGCAATCCCTGAAAAGGATGTGGCCCTCTTTCCAAGTAAAAACATCCCCCCCGCGCCACAGTGGTGGCCGGTCTCCCCGCCTTGGTGGAGGGGGGGGGGGGGGTCCTGCGTGGATGATCACATCACACAGAGTCAGTTCTGTAAAACATTGGAGGCCGCTCAGACTCTTTATTATAAACATGACAACTCCTCTGCTATAGGAACCGCCCTGCACCAGCGCTTCCCTCTATCGCACTTACATAGAAAACCAAAAAACTGCTCCTTATTGTACTGCAGGAAACCTCTGCTTATTATACACATGTACACTATAAACTTATATGCTATATACTCATACACTATACACATATACACTATACACAAATATACTATACACGTACACTATACACAAATATACTACACACATACACTACCCACAAATATGCTACACATAGACTATACACATACAATATGCACATATACACTATACACACGTACACTATACATATGGACACATATACACTATATGCAAATACACTGGACACATATACGTGATACATAACAGCCGAGTGCGGACAAAAAGTTAGGAAAACAACATTACCAAAACCCCCC